>KZ308388.1:921291-983907 GCA_000376725.2 Ladona fulva | reverse complement strand
AGAAAGCGTTTGATTTACTTTTTATTATAACATAATTTAATAGAAAATAAGTAAATAATATAACAGAATTGATATCTGACGACTTATGTGTTGATAATTGTCTTAAAATATTTATTCCTAAATTTAGTCTTACTTTTATAATGCATTAATGAGAAAATAATGAGAAAAGTTGGAAGCAGAAAGAAAATTGAGACGTTCTTGAATCTCTTCTTCAATGATTTGCCATATTCTCCTGGAAAATCATTTCCCTATGGAATTTCTCCGCAAACCAAGGATTCTAAAATGAAATTATTGGAATTTGCTGCGTGCAGATGTGATTTGAGGCAACCAAAAAACTTTTTTCTTATGGAATCCCCATATTTCCTCTTTCATTTTTTCCTTTCTTTAGCTGAGAATATATGATTGTAAAAGGGCGAGATGAAAAAATATGTTATTACTTTAAAAAAAGGTGTGGTTTCTAATGGAGAGCAGAGAGATTGCTACTCATTTATCGCTTTGTTGCCTTGTTTTGTTTGGTTATCTGCGGTGATGCATGTTTCACCATTTTGTAAACAAACAACATTGAAAATTCCTCACTGACCAAAGTTCACGATTTTGGCGTCTCTTATTTTTATTGGAATTTACGTCTGCATGAATACCCTGAAAGCCGCCTTACGGCAAGTGGCAGGGGGTGCAGATATGGCATAGATTTCTGTATGTACTTTTTTATATGCTTCTGACGGGTCTTGAAATCACTCCAGATTCAAATGAATGCAAGAGAGCTTCAGATATGGCAAAGATCGTGAAAATGTTTATACGAATTATCAGATAATTTTCTTTTGTCTTCTTACTCACATAAGAATAATGTGCTATCGCGAATAATTTGCCTGAATGGTTTCTTTTTTACAATAATTTCATCTCTCTTGGAGTATCAATACTTTTGATTCTATAGAATATTTGGTTTGGTTTTATTTAAGTAATTTTCTAGAACGAACTTAATGACAACTTTAAACGGAGTGCATTGAAAATAAATTCTTAAGGCATGTTTGCGTTTTCTCTGATGGAATGAGCATTAGAGAATGGTTGATGAGTACTAGAGAACATTTAGGATAAAATTAATATCCAACGTATTTGTGTGTAAATACGTAAATGTATGAACGACTTTGTTTATATTTATCCATTTAAATTAATATATTTTGAGATATAAGAATATTAAAGTAAATTTTCGCGCTCGCTTAAAGATGATTTGGTGCAAGAGTCTTGCTCTTCGTCCGTGAAGTTATCATTTAGAAAATGATAAAATGAAATGTTATAAATGCAAAACTTAGGTATCGCACAAAGTTGGAGCTAGAGCGCAAAGATCTATTTAAAATAACTTATATCTGAATATTTCGGCCGCGTGTGTTTTCTTAGCTACGTGAACTAACTACGTTCAGCCCTTTTTTATCATAGCAAGTTATCGCATGTGACTTGATTTCTAAAACTCCGTTCTCACACATTGCCTTGTTTTTTTTTTTAAATATATCCAATTTCTGGAAACTTGATGAAAAAGTTGCTATATCTTTTGGAGTGGTCATGAGAAATATTTTTCAATAAAATCCAGGCTCTCTCTAACTATGTAAATGATGGATTTTGCCCACCAAAGTGTAACGTCTCCGCCAAATGAAAAGTCCGTTCTCTAAAATAATAATTTTCTTTAAAGAATAAACAAGGGGTAGGAAAGACTCAGGTTTATCGAGCTTAAATTTGTTTTCTTAGCATAACATGAGGAGAGCCGTAATTAAAAATCATTTTACGCAGTTCAAGACGGGGTTCAAGGTTATGCTGTGAGACAAAAGAAATTGGGAAACCATCGGAACGAAACGCCCATGAAGGAAAAGTGGACCCGTGTAGATAAGGAATAACGAAGTGGGGACGTGGAGAAAGGTGAGGTGATCGAAGGTGGTAAGAAGACGCTAAAGGAAAACAGAGGAAGAAGAAAAAATAATAATATTAGAGAAGGAAGATGTTATATTGATAGAGTGAAGGTTTTAATTTGAGAAACATGATAAATCATGAGGAATTGTTGAATAAAACACGGTTTTGAACAAAGAATAATTAAACGAAAATGGGCAAGGGTGACTTTGCGCAAGATGGTGCGCACCCAGGAAAAATCCCAAGGAAGAATGGACCCTCATGAACGTGATAAAGACGAATTGTGAAGACAGAAAAGGAGGTATAAAATAAGGAATTGGAGGTAGAAAATTGAGATGAAAGGAGATTAAGTGACAAGTAAAGGAAAAGGATGAATAATGGGGAGCTGGTGAAACGATTAAAATAAATAAGAGAGGAAAACGAGATGAATGAAAATATATGAGGAAAAATGGAAAGAGAATTAAAGGTAAGCAAATGATTGTAATGAACAAATTGGCTGAAGGGTTAAATTATATCATCTTCAATTATCTCCCTCTTAATAAAGTTAAAACAAAGCTATAAAGCTTCGAGAGCATAGCTTAGGGTTCAGTACGTAGATGTCCTTTGTAGAGCCATCAATTCGAAAACTGGTTGAATCCGTAAGAGATAAGAGGACTAGACTGCTGAGGAAATGGGGTGGTTTGCCGTTGCTGCCCTCAATGGGTGATATTAGCGGAAATAGTCCACGTAAACACTGCTCAATGGCCCTGTGAATAATATCTCAATATACTCAGGCCTCAGTAACTTTCAGATCACCCCCACCAGTGATGAACGAGACCGATACAGAAGTAAATGAAAGACTCTTTTGCTCCATCCTGTACCAAAATACAAATGAAAATTTTCTATTCATCAAGATATAGTAGTATGAAAATTCAATAGATATAACCATTGATAAAATCTGAGATGTGGCAAAAACTTGATTAAAATAAGCAGAGACGTTTACATACTCAACAACTGCGCGAGAATGGAATGACTGTTATAGGAAGTGGGAGTAAAAGATAGGAGAGGAAGAAATGATGAGCAAGGCGTGAAAAGAGCGTCACGACGCCACAGGATGGCGAAAGGGGATCTTTATCACACTGTTATGAGGAGTCAATGTTGAAATGAGATAGGGCAAGAAGCTGAGAGTCTCTTAGTCGAGAAAGAGAGAATTTTCTGATAAGACCGACCCCGAACGGTTTTGACTCCGTGATAATGTACGACGGAAAAAGTTTTTCCAGTGGTTTCCTGCAAGGAGAAGCCTCCAAAAGAGGGAAGGTAAGAAAAGGGGGATTTATTCTGTCTCTCCTTTCACTTTCTGCATCTCCTTATCTTCTTTCCCCAGCAGTGACGCTGGTAACGATTTTTGGAGACGATTTCTTCAGGGAACATTTCTTTTTATTACAAACATTGTCAAACTTTCTGATAACGTATATTTAAGATTTAGCTGTAAAAGTGATGCCATCGTTGGTTTTTCATTGCCACATTTCGTTTTCATACTCTAATGGAAATTACTACAATGTGAATAAAACGAGCTGTGAAATTTCAGCGAAAGCCGTAGAGAAAGCACCATCATATCGTACACATTTTGAATACTAAATACATCAGTAAAGATTGAGAAGATAAACGCAATCTAATATTATCCTTAGTTGATGGTTAATTGGGAATACATTTGCTCGAATCAAGGCAAATCAAATTTAAAGCTTTATTCTGATATTATTTAAAAATTATTTTAAAATCGTTCACCTTCGACATTTCCATAATTACATTAATACATACTAACACCCCTACTTATAAAGAAATGCCTCGTGTGGCATTGAGGAACCAAATGTTTGACATTATGGGAGTTATCCTCCAGGTCATTCGAGTTGATGAAATTGCTAGCTGAAGAGGCAATTGAAATATGTAATTTCTACCTTAACGCACTATACGTTTTGTCTCAGAGATATTCTCCAGTTTATCATTACTTTATTTTAAGTAGTATAATCATTAATATCATGAAAACTTTAATTTGTAGGAGAAGAAGTTAATTTATATTTATGTCGCAGAAGTTACATCTGAAAATTAATTCTGAGAATTTTTGTTTAGATAATAAAAGAATGACTGACGAATGTTTGTGTACATAAATTACGTCTGAATTGTCGAAAATATAGCGAAATACTGATTTTTCCGTCTGAATTCTTTTGAAGAGTTGTTTTCTTTCGTATCGCTAGAAAAAGTGTTACCCAAGCTTACTTTAATGACATCTAGTCCTAAAGAGACTTCGACATGTCTTGGCGAGGTAGGAAATAGAACAGGTGATTATTTGCAGAATTATCCCAAAGATCTATTTAGCTCACCAAATCTCCGGCTTCAAAGCCTTGCGCGAACCTTGTAATTTAGTTTGTCTCAACCTTCTATGAAATTGGGAAACGGAATTTTTCAGACTGTGACATATCCGTCTACAACGTATTAACGCGGATTTGTAATCCTCGTTACATGGTATTTTAACGGAATTCTTTTCAGATTTTACGGGACAATTTATTTTCAGCCACTTTAATAGTCGTTTTTATGGATCCGTAAAACATTAATAAATAAACCTGTGGACCAAAATTTTATTTTCGAGGTAAGCAGTTCTTTTTATAAAGAAAAGGTTTTCTCTTGCACTTTATTTATTATTTCGTACGTGACCTTTTAATTCCTTAAATCCATTCCTTTAAGAGAGGCACCAAATACTTGTTCTCAACCTTCATCACACTTTAAATCCATTCACTTCGCAGTTACACATCTTCGCAGTCTTCCGACTGCTAAGAAGTGTTGCACTGAAGACTGATCAAGCAGTCATCCGACTTTTATCCATTTCACTTCACTAGGATGCTGACTTACGTAGCAAGGTCCTTTCATAGAAATCTCTGAAACCATCTATCCAATCACATTCTATCATAATCCAATTAAATCCGACTCTCTTGGATTTCCTCACGCCTCTAATATAATCCATTCATGCTGCTTTCGATTTATTCATGAGCTTATCTTGTTGCAGCCGGATTTCACTATAGCAGAACAACATATCCTCTGTGTGTGTCAATTTCCGATTCCCCTGGAACTTCTTCACAGTTATCCTCTGTCTTTATGATTTACATAATTTTCCTCTATTAATTCAGACGCGGAAACTTGCCTTCTCTTTCCATCCCATCCTTAATTAACATATCCATCAAAACAACATGATATCGATCTTCAATTCAGTGAACATAATATTCACACATGCATTGCGGTCATTCGATTGACTCGTTTTGGCGATCAAAGTTGCCTTAATTATGTATATAATTGACTTCCGTCTTCCCTTGGACTTCTGTCGTTCAAGGAAACCTATCGACTGTCAGATGATCGAAGAAGTTTTAAAACATCCTCATAAATGGTTTGACGAAAGCAATGCAGATAGGAGATTATTTTAAAGAATCATAATCGATATTATAGATCCATATATATCGGTAAATTAATGGAAAGAAACTGTCTTTGGCTTTTTGGTTAATTTAACAGAAATTAAGACCAAAACCAAAATTTCCTTCCATCTGATGCGAAATAATAGTGGCCAACTTTCAGGGTAAATTATACATCACAAACTTTTCATTACCCCAATTTGTAGGAAACCGTTAAATATTTGCTGTTTAATGATAGTACATTGAAGAGAAAAAGATTGTGAAAAGGTTTACAGCGGCTTTCTCACCTACACTTTTGCACAAAGGAAAATAATTGTAAAGGTTGCAAAATTGCAAAGGTCTACCCTATAAAAAATGTATGTCGAAAATCGCAATTTTCTGACTATATGCATTCAATACTAATGGAGTGAGCCTCGTAAAACGAATAAATCAATAATAGAGACGAACAGTATTTTGATATTGTATACCATCATTCAATAGCTGCAGAGATTTCATAGGTTTGAATTTAGCTGTCGCAAAACTATCGACAATTGCAAAATATTCTGTCCCCCTTCATGCAGCCGTGTTACTCAAGCTTCTTCAAACACAATAAATTCCGTAAGCAGATGGTGCGAGCGCAAAATGCAATATTCAAGTATTTTCCAGGGAAAAGAACTATGGAATATTTTTACAATATGTTTTTTAACCGATCGCGGTGGAATTGAAATAAGCTGACCCAGAGGCCAAAAATGGGCTCTTAGACAGCGAGACTCGCATATTTGCATGATTTTGTAGAAAAAACCCGGATGTTGTATTTTTTGTTTAATTTTCCTTTATTTGCACGCGTTAAAATTATGTTGACAAAATAAACTTGGCCAATTTACACCGTAAATGATATTCTTGGATTTTTCGGAGAATCATTTAGGTTCGTTGCGATTGTTGTTCAAGGAAAGTATTGGAGAAAACGACGATGCGGTATTCTAGTATAATTACTTAATTTTAGATTTGTCTCAGTCTTTGCGCTCAAAACTGGATCTTTGTTCGTTTTAAGTAACTAACCATGTACCATTTTAACGCTTACAAATAAAGGAAAATTGAACACAGAAGCGCAAATTCCGGTCGTTTATGAAAACCTATGCGAATGTTCGATTCCCTCACTCTGGAAAACCATTTTTGTCCTCTACGCCATTTTCTATTTTCGATTGTAGTCCACCGTGAAGCGGTAAGAAACTATATTTAAAAAACATTCTATAGTTCGTTTCTCGGGAAAATATCCAATGGAAAAATTTGATAACTCCATTCCGCAACAACTCTGATGCGGTCAACATATTTAGAGTCTGTTATTGTTTTCCCTTCACATCAAACCTTCCTTCAAGGTTTGATGTGAGGGGAAGTTCTCGATGAACATCGATTAAATCCTAGAATGGTTCACTAGAGTAAACAATAGTTGTTATCAGAGTAAATAGATCCTAATCAAACGGTAGTTGCGATATTTGTCTCCAAGAAGATGCGAAACACTCGGATTTCGGTTCCATCGCTGCTTAAAAACGCCTTTTGTTGGTATAAATTTAACGAGTAAAACTTCTTACTCCCTCAAGCGTCGGAGCAGGTTTAGACAACAACCGGAAACTCATTGTGTAGACGGAAAGCGAAACCTAAAAGTAAACTCATTTAGTTTCTTGGATTATTTCGTTTCTTTAATTATCTTTATCAGTTTTCGCCTCTTGTTATTGAAAATTTATAGTGTATGTATCAAAGTATCTTTTTCAGAGTTGAGCTCTTTATACACCTTTGCAAACACGACAGTTGGTACATATAATATTCATTTATTAAAGTAGATGAAGCGATTTCCTTATGTTATTTTTTTATGTCTTAAATAATAGACTTTTCAAATGAAGCTTGAAACGAATTCTAAGTTTAATATTAAAATAGGAATATATGAAATTGTTATTATACCGTTAAAAAACAATGCCTCTTTTGATTTTAGCACATAATTCATGGTCAAGAACTTTGCGAAATTGCCTTCTGTCTATTCCTCGGGGTCATTTCCATAGCACGTCTTCTCTCTCGATAAACAGATGGTACAACCTCTCTATCCTTCCCTAATATGCCATTCAACACCCCTTCCATGCTGTAGGTTAGCATCCGCTGGGCTTATTTGGTTCCCGTCAAATTACTCCGCAGCCTGGACATAATAACCGAGTTGGTGATGGACATATTAGGCACGGAAACGAAGAGCGACTTGCCATTGGTGCACAGGATAAACGGAGAGGGGGTATCCGGAATAAGGGAGTGATAATACAGTAGAGAGAGAAGCGGAAGAGAGATAAGCGAACATCGCGGAAAGAAGTGAAAGAAAGAGATTAGGAGGGAAAATGAAAGCAAACGAATCAGTAAGAATGTGTTAATGGCATATTCTTCTCTCGTTTTCCTTTTGGATCTTCCTTTCCTCTTCCCATTAACACAATCTGCATCCTCCTTTGGCTCTGGTCCCGTGGGAGAATCCACCCGTGTCCCTCATTCTTCCATCGCCGCTCGCTCCTGAGGCTTCGCATAATAGCGAGAAGTGGAGCGGGGACTGACTGGTTTAACGTTCCAACGACACTAACTCTCTCTTAGCAACTTTCGTCGTAACATGACGGAAAATTAGATTTCCTCATTTGCGGCGAGTCGCAAGATATCCTGTTATGAAATGAGTGGTGATGGAAGAGAGTTCACAGTCGACTTAGTGCGCCTTCGAAGATACACAAATTTATCGCGGCTCATTTACGCTCGCGGTCGGGGATAATTTGTGGCGGCTTTTTTCCGTTTCCAGGCGGAAATTTTGCGCGGGCATCCCCTTCATCCTGCGTATGTTTAACGACAGAAAGAGACGAGGTTCGAATGAGAAAAAGCGATGGTATTAAATCTGAATTATTCCGCTGATGGTAATGGCGCGGCGGTCGTTTTGGGAATAGTTTCCTTGCCATGAAATGTGGTTATGAAAGCCAAATGTCTATATCCATGTGCCCATTTTGAATAGCCCACGAGATTTTCCAGGAATTCATTTCCAGCGGGTTTATTGGGAGTTACTGAGAACGTGTTGCCAGTCAGTAGTTAATTTTCAAGCTTATAAGAATCATATTTGTAGGAGAGATAAATATTTCATTTTATCATTATTATTATAACTAAACTGCGGGTAGGCTGTATGCCTGGTTGAAGTCTTTAGCCTACATAATAACGTGATATTTACATTATAAATACACGATACAAACATAATATATTCTCACTGCCCACGTACTAATTTATACATATACCTAAACATTAAATATGTTACACAAAATAACACAAAATTAATAATACATTGCAAATCATGTTTTTTCTGAATTCTTCAGAGTTCATGACTTAATTAATTCATGGGTTATTTTCTTAAACACAGAAATGTATCGGCAAAACATCTAATCTGCATTTAAGAATAGAAATGAAATTTGTAAATCGTTAAATTCGATTAAAAATACCTCCTTCCATCCCGTGCATATTTGGCCTCCCGGTAGAATATTTTTGGCTCTCCGTTACTTGGAGAATATTTCATGCTTTGACGCTTGATTCGCAGTGATAACGACGCGTGTAAATAAAACAGCAAAGGTTTTCGAATTGAATAATAAACCGTGCTTCTCGGTACGTTCCGTTGGAATGTCAGCTCCTTTCTACACTTTAAAATATTCATCATTCATTAAACATAACTTTCTCTACCCGATACATGGGAAAATGATTTAATTGTGGATTTCAAAGTTCCCCGATGTTTAATGATACAGTGGAAATGAAACTCAAAAGCTCCCCACGTTTTAGTTCCGTGATGACTCTGTCATTAAACTAAGTTATTTAAGTGAGAGTATATATTTCCCCAGTTTCTCACATTTATATATGCATCGAACCCTTTTTTTAAGTTAATCTTTCTTATTTGATCGAATTGAAATAAATTGGGAATATTTATTATAATAATTAAGCTTAATTTACGAGTACCTTAGACAGATTTTCTTTATCTCATTATTTCTGAAGGATATTTTTTATACCTAACGTGGATAGATAAGGTTAATTATTGCGACCTTTCAGAGCGTTGGGTATTAAAATATCGAAAATGGAATCGGCTCTTCCACAGAAGCACAACGTTAAACCTATCTAATGCAACCGTTGTATATTTGTTCTGTTTTGCGTGATAATTCTACCGAATGTCCTAACCCATCGTTAAATGACGATAATAATCTATGTATATAAAATGTCTTGTTGTGTTCGATGGTCCACCATGATCACTCGCGTTCATTTCGTCACAAATTCGCTACTAAAATCAATCCCCCGCACAGTCAATGAGCAACCAATATTTGATGTCTTATATCGGAATTTCTAGGTCAAGAGCGTCTATTCATTCTGTATTCGGACGCACTCTCCTTAAGGAACGCCCACTAGAGCTTGCTTAACAGAACGTCGTGATATTTAAGGCACTTTCCTCCGCCTACTTTTGCTATAATTATACTCTGTGAATAAAATGATATAGACATGACGGAATATAGCACTGCCATGTTCTGTGTGGAGAAGAAAGGGAGATAGTATTATCGCGAGGTCACCTATTCTCCGCCACGACGTCCCCCTTCCTTAATTGCCCTCTCTCGGAGACGAGGATAGGGGTCGAGTGCTACGTTGGGGAGAACTCTTTCAAGGCCGAATTACTCAAGGTATAAAGATCAAATACACACATCGCGAATGGAGGTATAGTGTAGAAGTGCTTAAGCCATCACTTTTCAATACATTTGACCATGCATTATATCAGTTTACAATTCTATCGCATGTTATTGTTTTTATGATAATTTTTTACTGTAGAAATTTCCTGTTTCTAATAATTTTTTTCATATAAATTTCCCCGATTATCAGAACTACCTACATCAAATGTTTGATTTATTTTCCCTTATTTAATTTTATATACTTTAAGCGCTAATTGTACGCTCTCAAATATTTTGTGAACTAACCACAGATTTCCCATTGTATAATCAACTATTGGATAGAAGTTATTAGAATTGATTAGAATTTGTCGGTTTCTATATTCCTTTCATATAAACATATGTCTGTTTTGAATAAAAAAAGTCATCAAAAGTTTCTTCTAGTAGTAGACCCACAGAAACGAGATGACTGACAACGAATTTAAGTTCGTAGCACGGTTTATTCTTCAGGAGGAGCTCAGCCTGTTAGATTGCTACGGAGTGATATTATTACCCGTTTCTTATTAAATTTTCTATTACAGTGACGTTTACAAGTAGTTTATAGTCCGGCAAAAGACACAACCTTTGTATTTTCTCAGAAAATTCTTTATACTTAAGTATTCTCAAATAAAAATAATTTTTTTCCGAAAGACAAATTTTGTTTCTATTGTGGTTCCTTCTCTTAAAGTTCAGCTTGCTCGTATTCTAATTTCTATGCTCGTAATTTCTACAAATCGCACTGCCTGAGAAAGTCATACCTAAGTATTCATTAGTGCAGAGCCCCGAATCGTAGGCGAAACTTAGGTGTGAAGATTTTCTCTCTGTGGCCCTAACCATAATCATAATTTATAGCTCGTAGTTTACTGATTCAGAATATATATTTAGACTAGCAGTCGCGAACCTTTTGGACCTCAATGACCACTAACTCACAATTCTGAATCTTGCGGACCACCAGTATGTAGGTGCAAAAAAATGTGCGAACACGTTTCAAATAGATTTAGATTCCGCAAGCCTCCGGTGGCGCATGGCAGGGGGAAATGATTATCACAAGAGTTCTATTTCATTAATACGGAACTCATATTTTCGAACGTCTGACCTGTGTTGGTCACAAGAAGAGGATTCCGAATATACTAAACATAAAATTTGCAAATAATGTCAATTTTTTTTTACGCTCTACGAAAAGCATCTCACGAATTACCTTGTCAACGGAATAGCGATTACCGATCGTGGGTCTAGACCATTAGACTACATTTCTCTTTGGAGAGTATATTCGAATTTTATCTTATTTGTTCATAGTCTAACGCATGCCATTTCTCTCCTCTAGTTATCTGTGTATCTGCTCCTCGGTCCTTCTCCTTGGCCATGTACACGCCTTTATCCTTTCTTTTGTGTCAGCGCCCCCTCTTTGCATCTCCTTCCAGTCCTCCAGCGCGTCCCTCAAGGGTCACGTCTCTCTTTCTCGCATGAATGCGTGCTTCCCTTGCAGACCCTTTGCTTTTACAAGTGGGCATTTTTTCTCGGTGCCTGGAGGGTCACGGCTGCGTTGCTGTAGAGATAAGGTGCTACTGTACGAACACTGGAAGGTTTGTATAGGCGTGGCGGATCACAGCAGGCGATAAGCAAGGAAAACGGCGAAAGAAATTGGCTATGTCCTCGAGGAGCTTCCTCTTAAGTGCGACGAAGTTCGTTTACCTATCTTTGTCATTAGAAGCGAGGTTTACATTAGCCTCTATGTTAAATTTAGCCCCATTCGGTTTGCTCATTCTTTGATATTTTTTGATGAGTTTTGTGGAAAAAGGTTTATGAAATATTTCATAACGAAATCAACGCACGTTGAGGGCAATGTTTGGAGTAATTTTACCATTTTTACGATTTTTTACCATTGCGTATTCTTTAGATCACGTATTCTTACGAAATCACGTTTATTCACAATCTATACGATATTGTAGTTTTAAAAACTCCGTTTTATTTACAAAACTACAATTTTAAAAAGTCATTTGTAATAGTTTGCGATACTATAAAGTGCTTTGAAATGGGAAGCGAATTAGGTCCGGAATTGACATTTGACGAGTAACTTGGCTGAATTAGTAAATCCCGTATATTGACCATAGACTCCTCACCGTTAGGGAAGAGGTTCAAATAGGAACCAGGGTAAGAATTTACTACAAATTATTAAGCACTGCAAAATATTCTGGGATTATAACATACAAGGCTGTTTCCCCTTGTCAAATATTATTATTTACGTGTTATATTAGAAATAATCCTTTCCATCCTGGGGCTAATTTTCTGTAATAATATTCATCGCAAAATTATAAATAAGAAATGAAAATACTTTGTAATGATTAAAATTTATTTATTTACTTTTGACGACGTGAAAAGTATTTTTATGGGCTCCCGCCATTCAATTTAGTCACATCGTCATCATCTTTATCGCCTCTCATTATTTTGCCATAATGAGATGCGAAGGGAACCAAAATTCGGCAGAAGTGGCCGTCTGTTTTTATCTTCGAGTAAGAGTTTGTTAAAAATAAGGGTTAATAAGTGGCGAGACGAGGCACGTATTGAGAATATGGTGGCATGAATCGGCAGTGTTTGGTCTTGTTAAGAGATCGTTAAGGGTCTGGGGATGTTTGAGGAGCATGAAACATTCAAGGATGACGTGAACGCTGGATATAAGGAAAGATTTTACCTCCAGGTGCTATATCATAATTGATATTGTTTTCATAAGAACGCCTCTTGGTATTGCGCGTCTATCTGACTATCATGCTCTGAATCCTTTCCACCAAAGCTGCAATAACATCTACTTAAGTATTTCTTCAATAGATTTCAGACAATATAATTAACTTTACTGCTGTAGCCCTCAATCCTGGTGTCGCACAGTAGGCTAGAATCGAAAAAAGCTGGCCAAAAATAAGAAAATGTTTTTTTGGAGTGAGGATTTTGAAACTTCGCATGGCTATTCTTATATAAATGCTGCATATAAGTACCAAATCATTTATTCTTACTCTCGCGCATTAAAATTCTACAGGGGGTCAAAGTTGACCAAATTTTACGGAAAAAGCCGGTCTTCGATTTTTCACAAATTTCTTCAAATTCAAGCCAACACTGAACCCAAATGAGCAAAATCATCGGGTAAAAAACGATGCTGTATTATAAACCTATTATTTATGCTTTATATTACTTTGTTTGGATGATCTTAGTAGAATATTTGCATAAGTTATACAACAAAATGGCGAACCCATATTTTACGGCAAATTTTCACCTAAAGCGAGGAAAATAGTAGTGATGTACCACGATGTACACGGGTCACCTCCAATGAGTTCTTTACCGCAATTGGTTATTATCTACCTCAAAGTAGTAATAACCTCAAATATAAACTGGGCATGTACTGAAAGCTTTCTAAATCTATTCCAAATATTTCTAACCCACGTATTTTAGAATGGCTACATTTATGAGAAGAATATTTCCAGTCAAAACAAACTGAGAGAGATGCTATCAACCGATATCCCGTTATACGTTCAAGCTCGGCCGTGATGCTTATACGTTATTAATTTGTCCATAAAACGTGAATGGCTTCCTTTGCATCGTCAACTTTATGACCAAGTCCACCTAATTTCATTTTCAGTTTTATGTCAACCGTATTTTTGGGATTTATTGTGGCAAGATTGCGAAAAATTCCGAACGTACAAGGATCGACTTTCTACAGTCGGCGGAATGCTTTCCCATATGTAAATGACAGATATACCTAGATATCCGGCGACCCTATATCCAAAAATCAAATTAAGACTACATAAGTGCAATCGTGGAATTGCACGGAGTCATTTGGTATATTTTAAAAACTCATTCGTTGTTTATTGTTTTGAGTATTGTAGTATTGTATTATATGGGTAGTATGCACATGTTTATATGACAGTTTACCTGAGGAAGTTCTAGAACCTCTTCCCCAATCACGCAGCGTTTTCATAAATAGAATAAGAAAAATGAAATGATAAATAGATAGTAAAAGTATACCATAAAAATATATCTCTTGTGATGATCAACTTGTCTGTATAGTAAGGTGTAATGATAATGATATGGTTAGAAATTGTAATTAATGCATATATCTTTGTAATTGTAATTGTATGTGAAATTGTATGATGAAAAGCCTTCGGGAGATTTTTGAAGGGTTGGGTGAATACCTGGCAGATGACTTCTCCCCCTCACAAGTTGATTCAGACTATGATTTCATAATTGTAATTATATTGTATATATTATGTTGATTGTGGGATTACTATTGTTCAATTTTGATCAAATAATGATGTTTAATTATGTATACGGTTGCCATCATGGAGTACGTTCCATATTGCAGCCTTTTGAATGACAATAATAATATTATGGTTGATTGCTTATACTAACATGTTTACTCATAAGATCAAGGCTTTCCTCCTGGATTGCTTGTCGAAGATTCTCCCGGGTTAGCAAGCAGGTAATGTCCGATTGGTGGACCAATGTTTCGACGGCGAACGCTGTCATCATCCTCTGAGTAAGCGGTCAGAGGCCACCTCTGCTAGACGATGATAGCAGCGTTCGACGTCGAAACGTAGGTCCACTAACCGGACATTACGTGCGTGCTAACCCGAGAGAATCTTTGACATGTTTATTCATTTCAGCAAGCTGTGGTAGTATGCAGAAATGTAGTGATTTACAAAGAAACGCACGATAATTCAATAATGTGGCCACTACCGTTAGAGAAATCGGGATGAGTCCGATATCTAATTAATCCTGCAGGTCTATAATAGGAATAGTCCTGAAATTCGACACCTACTAGGCGACGGGTTAGAGTCGAATTGCACGAATAAGAAATTCAGAATCTGTAATAACAGAATCTGTTCATCTATTACTCGTAAGAAATTCAGAATCTGTAATAACAGAATCTGTTCATCTATTACTCGTTTAATAGAGAGAGTCCTGTAGCTTTTCCGCTTTCTGCTCTCCAATTTTTTACCTCTTTCCCAGATAAAAAACCGGACCCTCATTTTTGAGTGCAGTCGACTAAATCGTAAACCAGAGACTTCCCGATTTTACAGCAGAAAATTCTCCGTTCGGGGTTTTCTTTTTTTAGCTTTGCGGTCGTAATCTGGAAAGGGTTGGTGGATCCTCCCTCGAAAAAAATCGGAACAGCTTCTGCTGTTTCACTGATGACGCAGAGCTTCCATTAGTTCATATGCGCGTCATGTTCTCCATTGGATGTGTAATTTCGGGAAAAAATAGCGCGTTCTCCGCAGTCAATCAGCGAATGCGTGGGAGGCCGAACGNATGCAAAACAATAATAACTTTAACTGTAAAAGTGATTAAACCTTGAAGAGGTTTTTAATTCTCGAATTTTGAAAATATGAAAGATTCCACACAAAAAGGGTCCTTTTTCGGAAAGAGAGGGTACCTTTGGTTGATTTTTACAAACTCTTTTCATCCGCTCTTTATGAAATGACTGTCCTAATTAGATCAGAGATACATGGGGAAGGTTATCAAAGGATCTGAACGAAGTAAGTGATCGGCTTTAATAATTTGAGCGTAAAACGCGGCTGGTACTTCCGTTTAAGTTGGAAGGATGTTTCCATTTTTAATAGATGTATCTCTAACTTTCTACCTTCATTATCGTCAATTTCAAGAAAAAGGCTCCAAATTTCCGTTTGCTTTTTCTCCGTAAGTGATAAATGCCTCCTTTCCAGCTTTTAACTATTAGGAGTTAGTTAAATCGCATTTATTCTATGTATATTATCCTAAAAGAGAGTATGGTGCTTCAATCGTTAAGTTTTTAGCCGCAATTGACTTTAGACAGTATAAAGGAGGTTAGTGAAATCATCTGCCATTCTAAAGATTAAATTGCCAATAAATCCATGAGGGTAGATATTTCCAATACGAGCAAATTCCAAATTTTCAATTAATGGAGACCTTGGACATTTTTACCTCGTCCCTTTAATTTGGCGCTTTTTAATAAGTTTCCAATTTGGATTTGAGCGGAATTTTTCGGACTGAAACTCAAGTTGGAAGGCCATTTGCTGCTCCGCCAGACCCTTTCCTAACAAACGCCGAATATCCAGGCGTAACCATAACAACTGCACCCCACTGAGACTCCACTTTGAGCGAGATCACCCCCAACACAACATTCCTATCCCTCCCAGTCTCCGACCTTCCTCTCAAACTCACAAAAACACACGTACACATATATGCAATGCATTTATTATATATGTTATACGTACTTTTGCATGATTTAAGTACAGATTGATGATACGATATCGTTTATAGCACAAAAAATCCTATTTAAAACTTTGTCCTTCTCGCATTTGTTATTGAACTTTATTTTAGGAACGTTAAAAAATCCAGAGTAATCGTTAATAATCAATTTTACATATTGCTACTTCAGTTTAGCAAATACGTCAGTATCTATTATGCTTTGAATGGGTTTCCATAAGCTTTTTAAGGAGTAGCGAATCAAGTGCTTTCATTTGGCTTTTAAAGTCTCCTTTTTTTCTTTCGTTCACTCAATAATGGCAAAGAAGAATAATTGGGAAAAAGAGTCCTTACAGATTTATCACGTATTCAAGATGGCATCAAATAAATTATTACGACCTTTGTTTTGTCATACTACATGGCTCGATTCAAGTTTTCATTATACAAATTTATCATTGTTCCGAAGTGAGTTACGGGTGCCATGGGTGCAATGAGAACGGTAAATTATTATACTTTACAGTAATAGATACTTATTATCTCGTATGGTATTTAAACGATGAAGTCGATAAAGAAAAATCGCAAACGTTTTCCTTCTACAGACCCATTTAATTGTGTTCTTCAGGGAAAGGAAAGTATTTTACATTGATAAACATTTAAAATCTTTGATAATTGAAAAACCATAGGATTGCCATCATATTGATTTAAATTCATCGTAGTAAATTGAGGCTTTGTTATGAGAAGTTACTAGAAAATCTCATTTATGCGGTGTGCTACTTCAAAGTCTCAAGGATTTCTAAATGGATACAATTACGCCTGCGTTTATCATATGGTAACTGTTTATTTTCACATTAATCAACTTCAATTCTTTCTTTATCTACTTTAATGCTCTCATTTGAAAAATGGTATGTAATTAATTTTAAAGGGTTTCCTTAGACCACTCGTACGCAAGATCCTTCTACGCAGTTAAGAGAAAGCTCCGGTTTTATATTTAATTACATTTCTCTTTCCTTTGTTAGGTTTCGGAGAAATTTATAAAAACATTTCTCGGTTATGGAGAGAATTCTCTTCCGGGATTTTAGAGGTCAAAGTTGACTCAAGCGTAGCTTAACATTGGGCTTTCGTAATTAGATTGACCCTCCTCTTTCTTTTTACTGCTTAACTTCTTCTCCTTGCATTCACCCTTTTCCATGTTCCTTCTCTCTGCTCTCGGCCTCCAAAAGCTACAAAACTCTTCTCTAAAACCATCTCTCACTCATGATTTAACACTCATAATCAAAAGAAACATTTATGGGTACCGGATTACTGGGTAATCTTAAAAAGGGAAAATTAGTACAATGTGATAATTAGGAGAGATTTTCTACTACATTCAGTGGAATATGGCTGTGATGTATTACATTCATTCGTGACAATTGGATGTTGATATTTCCTGGGGGGTAATTTGCTATACCTTTTCATACTTAAACGATCTCCTCGGAATTATTATGCCGGCTAAAACTATTTCCCCTACGCATAGAAACCCTATTTTGTGTGTGCGTATGTATCAATACATATGTATGTGTGATATCTACGGCTCCCGCATAGCTTTGTGGGTAGTGAGTTCGCTTATGAAGAAGAGGTTCGGTTCAATTCCCGGTGGGGGTTTACAAGTGCGAAGTTAAGTATTTAAAATAATACGCATTTTAAGCGAAATTAAGCTTTAAAAATGTGTGAAGAAAACTAACATGTTTACTCATAAGATCAAGGCTTTCCTCCTGGATTGCTTGTCGAAGATTCTCCCGGGTTAGCAAGCAGGTAATGTCCGATTGGTGGACCAATGTTTCGACGGCGAACGCTGTCATCATCCTCTGAGTAAGCGGTCAGAGGCCACCTCTGCTAGACGATGATAGCAGCGTTCGACGTCGAAACGTAGGTCCACTAACCGGACATTACGTGCGTGCTAACCCGAGAGAATCTTTGACATGTTTATTCATTTCAGCAAGCTGTGGTAGTATGCAGAAATGTAGTGATTTACAAAGAAACGCACGATAATTCAATAATGTGGCCACTACCGTTAGAGAAATCGGGATGAGTCCGATATCTAATTAATCCTGCAGGTCTATAATAGGAATAGTCCTGAAATTCGACACCTACTAGGCGACGGGTTAGAGTCGAATTGCACGAATAAGAAATTCAGAATCTGTAATAACAGAATCTGTTCATCTATTACTCGTAAGAAATTCAGAATCTGTAATAACAGAATCTGTTCATCTATTACTCGTTTAATAGAGAGAGTCCTGTAGCTTTTCCGCTTTCTGCTCTCCAATTTTTTACCTCTTTCCCAGATAAAAAACCGGACCCTCATTTTTGAGTGCAGTCGACTAAATCGTAAACCAGAGACTTCCCGATTTTACAGCAGAAAATTCTCCGTTCGGGGTTTTCTTTTTTTAGCTTTGCGGTCGTAATCTNATGCAAAACAATAATAACTTTAACTGTAAAAGTGATTAAACCTTGAAGAGGTTTTTAATTCTCGAATTTTGAAAATATGAAAGATTCCACACAAAAAGGGTCCTTTTTCGGAAAGAGAGGGTACCTTTGGTTGATTTTTACAAACTCTTTTCATCCGCTCTTTATGAAATGACTGTCCTAATTAGATCAGAGATACATGGGGAAGGTTATCAAAGGATCTGAACGAAGTAAGTGATCGGCTTTAATAATTTGAGCGTAAAACGCGGCTGGTACTTCCGTTTAAGTTGGAAGGATGTTTCCATTTTTAATAGATGTATCTCTAACTTTCTACCTTCATTATCGTCAATTTCAAGAAAAAGGCTCCGAATTTCCGTTTGCCTTTTCTCCGTAAGTGACAAATGCCTCCTTTCCTGCTTTTAACTATTAGGAGTTAGTTAAATCGCATTTATTCTATGTATATTATCCTAAAAGAGAGTATGGTGCTTCAATCGTTAAGTTTTTAGCCGCAATTGACTTTAGACAGTATAAAGGAGGTTAGTGAAATCATCTGCCATTCTAAAGATTAAATTGCCAATAAATCCATGAGGGTAGATATTTCCAATACGAGCAAATTCCAAATTTTCAATTAATGGAGACCTTGGACATTTTTACCTCGTCCCTTTAATTTGGCGCTTTTTAATAAGTTTCCAATTTGGATTTGAGCGGAATTTTTCGGACTGAAACTCAAGTTGGAAGGCCATTTGCTGCTCCGCCAGACCCTTTCCTAACAAACGCCGAATATCCAGGCGTAACCATAACAACTGCACCCCACTGAGACTCCACTTTGAGCGAGATCACCCCCAACACAACATTCCTATCCCTCCCAGTCTCCGACCTTCCTCTCAAACTCACAAAAACACACGTACACATATATGCAATGCATTTATTATATATGTTATACGTACTTTTGCATGATTTAAGTACAGATTGATGATACGATATCGTTTATAGCACAAAAAATCCTATTTAAAACTTTGTCCTTCTCGCATTTGTTATTGAACTTTATTTTAGGAACGTTAAAAAATCCAGAGTAATCGTTAATAATCAATTTTACATATTGCTACTTCAGTTTAGCAAATACGTCAGTATCTATTATGCTTTGAATGGGTTTCCATAAGCTTTTTAAGGAGTAGCGAATCAAGTGCTTTCATTTGGCTTTTAAAGTCTCCTTTTTTTCTTTCGTTCACTCAATAATGGCAAAGAAGAATAATTGGGAAAAAGAGTCCTTACAGATTTATCACGTATTCAAGATGGCATCAAATAAATTATTACGACCTTTCTTTTTATAATTCTAAAAACTTTAAAAAATGTTCACTTTCTTCTTTTTGGTCTCAATCATCATTAGTTAAAACTCCTTGCGTCACATATGCACCACACTCTGATGGATTACTCTGATGGATGGAACTTACTCCAGGAAAAATATCGAAGACTTTTAATGTGTTATCCTTATTTCTGTAGTACAAAATATAGGAAAATTAATGGCTCCCACTCTAAAATATCTCTAAATCGATTTCATCCTAATATATGAAAGTATTGGGTTACAGGCGACTATAAATAGGATAAGTTAAGGTTTTAAATTATAAGCTTATGCTGTTAGTTAGAGGTTTAAAAACACTCCGTGAGCCATCTTTCGGCAAGTGGAACTCGCGCTGAGAGACAAACGGGAAGCTCCGGATTACCGATTTCTGGAAAGTCCCAATGATCATTTCAGAGACAAAGCCTCCATCGTCAGGGGGTCTCCACAAAGGAAGTCAACCACTTCCTTTGTCTCTGAAATGATCAATGGGACTTCCCAGTTTGTCTCTCAGTGTTCCGCTTGCCGAAAGACAGCTTACTGTGTTTTTAAACCTCTTATTCATTAACAGCCGTGTTTCAACTTTCTTCTTAAAGCATGTGCTGATTTTAAATTCTGCAATGCGCCACTACATACCAATATTCTTTTATATCGAATTAATTTATCAATCAAAATATTTTGTAGCAGAATAATCTTCGTCCAAATTCATACATTTTTATAGACAAGTGTCAGTGGAATTGTTTGTAATTGCGTAGGAGAAATACTTCATTTCAGGAAGCTAAAAATGATAGCTACCTTAGTTCATCATCATCACGTGGTATTAGATCCCATCTGCTGTTTTGGTCTCAATCCGTCTCCGTCCCAAGTCTGCTCCTTGGTTTTTTAGCATCCTCCATTCCTTTTCATGTCGTCTATCATTATTAGCATCATATTATTAGCCTCTTTTTCTCTACATTAATGCCCTTTTATCTATCCTGCCAAGCCGTTGTGATTGTTATTCCTCTAAAATATACGTCCTATTTATGGATGCCATATTTCGATCTAAAACTCTAATAATAATGTAGTTTTCGAAAAATATTCGATTCACGTATGTATGTACATGTACATCGAACAATCTAAGTCTATCGAAAACTTTTTCGTAAGGGATTTGAAAATGAATCATAGCGTTCTGCGTCCCAGAAGTTCATGATCCTTTGCTTCCCACAGTTTCTCTGCCCTTCTTTCCTTCGTCACACCTGTCGTTTCTCCTTCTCTGTACCCTGTTTACGTCCTCTCACCTACGAGACGTCATTCTCAATTAAACCTTCTTTCCTTCTTTTTTGTTTTCTTATCTTCCATTTACTCATCACCTGATAGATGTCACTTACCCAAAAATAATTAATAAAAATGATTCATTTTAATTTCGTTTTGACTTCTAAAATATTATAATGTGTTTGGAATCATAGGTGTGAGTTGTACGTGAGAGGAATGATATGGAGGTACAATTTGAACCACTTCACGGACGAGGAAAAATACGTAAAGTTTATCAAAATTTGGTATATTTGCAAATTTCGTTTCTATGTAAACACTATTTCATTATTTTGCTTACGGTACTTGACATCTTGGGCAAATTCATGAATCGGTATATGGATATATGTAAATAAAACTAAGTTATTGAATGAATTGGGAGCTTTTGAGCGATACTTGCTGGAACTTACCCTTTTCCTCAATTTGGTGTCAGTTATTTGTTTAATTTAAAGGAATCTAGTTGATGGTCGATGTCATAGATTATATAAAGAATCGACTTAAACTTGCCCTTCGAAGTATGAAGCAAATAAACCAGAAACGTAATCACGGAAGTTATGGATAGCTTCCTTTCCACGTAACTTTGTATCTGCATAGCAGGCGTAAATACAGAGTTTGAATTTCTTCCCTAGCTAGGAGACGATTTGAAATGTTGCTTTAAGGCAGAAGCTGGTTAAATGGTTAAGAGAGGTTAAATCAGTTCGTTGAGACTCACTCAAACTTAAGTTTTCGGCCATTTCACTCCCCTGATTTCTTATTCCAAAGCCAGCGCTTAAATGAGACGGCAATACTTGGCTGATCTAAATATGAAAATACTACATATTCGGAGAAAGGTTAAAGCGGGGAAATGAGCCGTGTAAGCGAGTAAGCGAGAGAGAAGAATTTTAAGCGAAGGAAAGATGGGGGATCCAGGACGAAAGACTCTTGATAATGATACCGTGAAATACTTTAAAGTGGAGTATTGTTGCCTGGAAAGCAGTATTGTTAAGATGAGAGCTGAATTCGGGGAAAAAGTGTAGTAGAAAGAAGAGTAGAAGGTTGTGAATATAGCAGAGAAAAATGAGGGAAGCGATAGCGTTGAATATGTTAGGGGTAAATAAAATTATTTACACAATAGATTATTGTGTTTCTCTTACCATATAAACTGCTGCCTAACATGCGTTGAATGGTTCAGGAGTCAATGTGAGAAAACGATAAGTGACTGTGGAGGAATTATGAGTAAAACCACTCCGAAAAAGAGGGAAAAAGGACAAATAAAAACCAGAACCAACCAAGGAGTGTAAAAATACAATAAACTGTGAGTGAACCATCAAAAATGTGCATATAGCATTGAATTCCGCGGCTGCTGGTGCATCGTTGCTTCACTCACAATTATTATTATTATTTTTTTACACTCCTTGGTTTGCTTTGGTTTTTATTTATCTTTTCACGTCTTTTTTCGGGGTAGTTTTACACATAAATCCTCCATAGCCACTTGTCGTTTTTATACGGTAGGAGCAACACAATAATCTATTGGTACTCACCGAAATCTCACATTTATTCCAATTATGTACTCGATAGGCCCATGAGGAGTAGCCGTTAAGGCGCTCACCTGTTCTATTAACGGCCGGGGCTCAATCTCAAGGTACGGCAATTTGTTTTTTTCTGGTATTTTTCATTGATTTTAGGGCTCAGGCCTGGAAAATGAGCAACGGAGGTAAAATTTGGGTAATCAAAAGGGATCGAAGCGTAGTGTAAGCCACATTACTTTCATTTTGTTTAGGCTCAAGTATCAGAAGTGTTAATCTGCTAACTCCAAATGTTAATATGCTATGAACTAATGGGATATGTTGATATGTTATGCAAATGGAAGACTTTTATTATCGTTATGATTACACATCTTACGATATATTATTACCAGACTAATTGAAATTACTGACGAAAACGTTATTTCTGGGATGTTAGATGCAGACAGTTTATAATGACTGAATCCTTTCCGAGCAAAAAATTTACCCACCAAAGAGACCGTTCCACTCATGCATATTTTCTTATATTTAGCTTCTGATATACAAGTTAGAAAAGGCAAAATTTTCTTATTTGTTAGGAATCGGACCTAATTAAGGTCCAAATTTAGAAGCTGATACTATTTTTGGTACATTTACTCTTTATTTCGCTCTTCTGTCTTTGTGACTATAGGTTATTTCAAATTTCAAAATAGTCAAATTTGGCCTCGTTTTTCGTTCAAACGTTCTTCTGATCCCCCGTCGCCACTATTTAATGACTTTTTATTTCGAAACAAAAAGCATTCAAGGGCTTCTCCTCGTTTGGAACTCCTCCCCTTTCTTTGTCCATTCGGACTGCTTGTAGTAGTGCGTCGCGCTGTCGGACAATCGCAGTGATCGCGGACGAAAAGAAGCCTCACAGTTACGTCGGAATCCGTTTTCTTTCATCGTCGGAAACCACGCAACATCCTTTGGAAGAGTGCGTGGGTGAAAAATGAGGATCTGTTCTATCTCTACTCAAATACCTCTTTCCCTTTAGATTTCTATTCGTCCAACTTGTTCTCAAGCTCCCTTCTCCACATCAACCTTTTCAATGCGCGTGATTTTACAGCTTTTAAACCTTTCGTATTAAAGTTTTACGAACGACTTGCTTGTAAAGGAGATGCGATATATGTGTGCGTTACCTCCTACGAATGATCGTGAAGAAATGGAAGGATTTAGTTTAAGACTTAAGGTCACATTACTGATAAAGTGTCAAATGACAAATCGCATACGGCTTCACTGAGAAATCTGAGATTGGCATGTTCAACTTCGTAGGAAATTCAAAGTAGAAATGCGGAAACAGGTAATTAGATGGAAAGATAGAGGTTTACGAGAAATAGAAAGGATAAATTTGAGACTTATTTATGTGAGAATTATTAAATTTAATTACTAATGGCTCTCCAAAAATATATATTCACGCTGTATTAACACGATGAATAATCGCTCCAAATTTATTAAGGAAAGTTAAGCCCTCACTCGAATGAAATCATTGATAACAAACGTAGCTGAAGTTAAGGTTATTATATATTCATGTTATAAATAGAAAAGACTCCTTAAGCCGTTTCGCAAGTTGTTGGCAAAGTTTTCGTGACAATGGGATAGGAAGGCTGAATCACTTCCAATCTCAATTGAGATTAAAAAGGGTTAAAACTGAAACCTTTCCAAGTCAGATTTCTGAGGTAAACGTCGTAAAGTAAGGTACCAAAGACTAAAATAGGACCAAATTAGTGAACCGTTTAACTTTGAATAAAAAGACACCCAGGTCTTAAGATGAATTTATATTTTTTGTGTGTGCTGAGTGAAAAGACTCCGTAGCAATGTACAGGGAAAGCGAAAGGACCTGAGGAGTCTTGGCTTGTATTAGTAAGGAGCCGTTCTCCCAAATTCTAACAGACACACAGGTTAATTAAGCTTTGAGTAAAATCTGTGTACTATACTTTAAGATGTTACATCACTATTTAAAACTCCATAAAAATACTCATATAACTTTCACGAGATGAAATACGAAGTAAGTATGACATGCAATGTATTTCTTTTGCCTTAATAGATACCTGAAAGGTATAGCATGGAATGTGATTGCTTATTATTTTTTTTGCCTCAATGGCTGTCTTCTTTTATCTTCTTAAAGATTATTTGTGTCATTTATTTCCACCTTCGTGGACTTCCGTAGACAAAATAATTGATTAAATATCTACTATTTTGATCGAAAAGTATTGATTAAAAATGATTGTTACCTCTCTGTTATAAATCACTTTCATGATATTTTATGACGAAAATATAGCAGATTTTTCATAAAATCTTGTTTAGTTAAAATAATTTCCGAAATGTTCTTTTATCTTTGCCAAAATATTGATCGAGCAAGATTAACTGACCGGGCCTGATTCACCAACCTCGGAAACCTGTAAAACGCTTTGTTCATTCTCTCGACCTGTTAAGATTTATTGGAGTAATTCTCTGTTAATGGTCGGGTATTCTAATTGGCCGTTTTTCCGCTCATAAATCTTGTCTTCCGCTATTCTGCTCCCAAACTCCTTTTACTTTTGTATGAATGTTTTCCTATGCAATCCATCCTTATCCCATTACTCTTAAGCCTTCACTATCCTCAATCCGGCTTTTGATTAATTGTTCCATGTCGTATTTCCTTTTCTTCTTCCTCTAATTAAACTCTTTTCAAGCCATCCTTTGCTGAGTCTCCTCTCTCTATTCTAAAGGCCTCCTTCCCATACATTGGCTTCCACGTGATTGTGTAATGCATTCCCAATGAGAAACGGACATGAGTAAAGTCTGACGGAACTGGGACTCGAACCCGGGTCTCCCAAATGCCGTTTGGTTGCTCTATCCATTCAGCTACCCCACTAGAACATTTCGCCATGCAGTTAGGGAGACTTTGTAGGCAAAGGGATGTAATGGTTTATGGATTATTTGCAGAGTGCATTGTAGTATAGAAAAAAAAGGTTTTTGTTAAAGGTTTGAGCTGAAATATCTATGCTTTCTACTGTTTTTCATTATAGTCTTCCATGAATCATACGCTACCTGTTTACTTCAAATACATAAAATGAAAACTATCCGTTTAATAAATGGGAAGTCCTTATTTCTCTTATTAGTAATGAACTAAAAAGGGTATCAGACGTACAATACTTGTGTTCATACAATAAAAGTGTTGATATCGATTTTTAGCGGCGTTTGATTAAATATATGTAACGAAAAAGAAAGAGAATAGGAATAGTAATAGAGAAGAATATTTTTGTCGAACACAGAAATATTCTTCTTTGTTAGACACAAAAATATTCTTCATCTTGCAACTTTGTAAACAAATGTGAGGGGTTTTCATTTATTTTACACAAATAAAAGAAATAATTTCCATTAAGGATGATTTTTCAAAATTTTGAACGTAATTAACGTAAAACAATTATTAGAAAAACAAAGTCATGATTACTTGGTGATGAGATAGAAATCACTCACGGAATAATAGAAGCCTTATATCGTCACAAGTTATCTATTTTCATTCTGCCGGCAGTGATTTTAATTTCCCTTTAAATCATTTACATGGTGGTCAGGTTTTTCCGTAAAATGCTTCGAGCAGAAAGTAGGTTGTACAAAATTACGAACTTTCTCTTTCAATTTCCCCTTTATCCGGTTGCCGCTAAAATTAAGTTTTGCCTAAATTAAAACATCCATCGCTTTTTCCATGCGTTGAATTTTTATTTTCGATATCTTTAATCTTGTATAAAGCATAAAGAGCTGAATTTTTCATTACTGTACAATTAGAAGATGGTTGGAAAAATGCTTCTTGAGCGGTAAACGGCAGGGTCTTTCACCTTTGATGAAACACAATAATTATTACAGTTTCTCTTAAAAGGGTATCATTGATTCTTTTGATTGATCTTCCTTCAGCCAAGAGAGATTTACATTTCTCGTTTTCTTTTCATTCCATTATTTAATTAATAGAATAACGCTGAAGTTTGGTCGGAGGACCAGGTGGCAACGGTCAAGGGGAAGTAAGAGAAATAATTACGAGATCTGTCTGCATTCTACATTCGCCCAAAGGCTGGAGGAAAACTCCTCCAAAAACCTCCCGTGGACAGTACAGAATTAACAATAATTACATAATTACAGTAAATACAACATAGTCNTCTCTTCAAATAGACTTTCATGATCTTTTAGAATTTCTAATGAATAATTCAACAGTCTTTTATAACCTTTTTAGTTTCTTTTTGAATTTTTTAGCGTTATTCGGCATTGGAATTAGAAGTTCTCCAGGTAAAGCATTCCATTCCCTTGTAACTCTATTGATAAAGGAATAATTTGCCACATCGGTTTTCTGTTCCCGTTCCTTTATTTTTAATCTCTGATCGCCGCGACCAATATAATTAGTACTATGAAACCTCTCTGTAGTTCGCCCCAGCCATCCTTTAACTCTAATGAACCCCCTTGCGCTCCCGGAAAAAAAACTCCAAAATTCGGTCATGCGTGGAACAATAGCAGATAAGGATGGGTAGAGCACAATGAAAGGGTCTGTCTTCGTAAAGTCTTTACCGGCATGGCATTGCTCTGGGGTGCAAAGGCTGAGGTATTACGAATGATCTTTAGCAATTAAGGTATTAAGAAAATACATAATATACTACAGTTTATCTTTACATATTTTTCAGTAGCAACCCAATTTCAGTCAAATAGGAATTTATTCAAATTAAAAGAGATGTTATTTACAGTACATATCATATATCTCAACCATTTCTGCATGAATCCAAAAAGCTATTTTTTTCACTTTCTGCATTGAAAATTATTTAATATGAAAAGGAAGCAATACGAACCAAAAAAAATTAATATAGTTTACTATGTATACCTAGTTTCAATACAGTATGATAATAATTTTAATGGAATTCAGTGAAATAGAATTATATATTTGCCATTCAATCACTTCCAGTAAGAAATAATTTTTTATAATAAACGTAGATTTAAAACCGTGGGCGCTAAAATATCAATTTTATTTTCCTTGACGACGAATCAGAAGATTTTAATACGTTACCCTCGACGGACTGAATTTAGAATACACTATACTTAAAGCTCCTGGTCTTAAAAAAATACCAGCTAAGACATTTGCGTAGAAGAATGCGTTGCTTCTTTTCATAAAATCATGTTCGAAAAGTCGATGAGCGAAGTCAAGGTTCCGAAAGATTGGAAAACTGAAACTATAACTGTCATATTTAATAGTACCTCCATGGAAGATTCAGTTAATTATAGTAGATATAAATATTGGATACAAGGATTAAGGAAAGGTGTAAATACTTTGCACGATGAAATCGTGCGGTTGAATCCCAAGGAATAACAAGTATGAAAAATAGCGACACATAGAACATCTGCCCGGGAAGTAGGAGACCTGGGTTCGTGTCCTATTCATATCGCCATTTTCACAATTGTTATTCCTTTTTAATATTAGATACATTACCTATTTTTAGTTCTCTGATGGGATATCTTGTAACGCTTTTCATAAATGTGTATATACACGTGTTTTATATACATTTATATTTCTTTAGCGATTGCCTAGAATATACGTTTTAGTTCATAGTGTATCAATAAGCTTGGTTACAGTGGGTTCTTGGTTATACGATCAGCTAACTGGAATCCTTCCCTTTTATATTTACATACAAATCAATTCATTCGTTTAATTTCAGGTGGCTCCTCAGCTCCGCGAGCGCCGTCCCGCCATGAGCGCGGCAACGGCATCTTCCCTCCTGCGCCCTCGTCTGCAGCAACACTCTGGGGGCAGAGAGAATGTCAGCGCTGCCTCATTGCTATCGGAGCGAGCCCTCTGTCCTCCGACGTTCCCGGCCACCTTCCGTGACTTCTTCTCTGAATTGTGCAGCGAGGAAGTGGTACTTCTGGAGGAGAAGTTGATTCCGAGGCGAGGAGAAGACGGTCAGCGGAGTACCGACACGTCCGCTACCGAAGAGGAGACGGACTCTCAGACGAGGTCAATGATGAGGTCCTCTTTCAGAGGAAGGAAGGGCAGTGCACGATTGGGCCGGAGGAGAAGAGCCTCTTTAGGAGGAGAATTGGGAGAAGCTTCCAGGACGGACTCCCTCAGCCTTCCCTTCGGTTGCGCTCTCAAAGAAAGGTGCTCTTCCGCAAGATCCTCCCTCGGAGGACCCGACCGGTGTTACAGAATGCCCTCACCGCTTCCGAGCCTGCAGCGTCTGGACGCTGTGGAAGGCAGGGAGGAGGAGGAAGAAGAAGAGGCCAAGGAGATGTCGAGGAATGCCTTCAGCGAGGAAGCTGACCTGCCCCCTCCCAGCAGCGTGGTTGGGAGACGGAGATCTTCCTCCATCCCAACCCCTTTGCCCCCGAGGTCACAGGCGAGGGCAGCGGCGCTCTTGATGCCTGTCGCTGGAGATGTGTCTCCTGCGTTCGCGGATTGGCCAGGGAGGAGGAGGCTTAGTCCGGGAGCGGTGATGGGGGGCGGGAGCTTCAAGGCGAGGAGCTCGAGGGTCGATTCGGGGAGGCACACGTCGTCCGGGGATCACGGGAGCCATGGCAGCATGGAAGGAGGGTTCCGCCCGAGGACATCCTCCATGCCGGCGGTCCCGAGGCAGAGGGTGAGTTCAACGATTGTTACTATCTTTCCCCTAATAAAAGAATCTCGCTTTTTCGGGATGGTAGGACCTCGGGGAGGGACTTAAACAACCTCTCGTTATCATTGGGAAATTAAATAACGCTCTCTGGGACTTAAATTTTTGCTATAAATTCCTCTTCTTTAAACCTTTATGAATGAGTATTTGAAATACGGTTGGAGAGTTTAACTCTGATTATTCTTTTCACTACACTGATACTCTGATTATTTATTTTCTTATTAGAAATTATCGGAAATTTTGGTTATCGTGTGAAATGCTATCTATAGTTTGATTTTACTTAGAAATTCACGACCCTTCGAAATCGTTGCGAGGTACTCAGTTTCTGAATTCTTTTCATTTTTTATTCATATAAAAGTACCGCGTGATTTTGCTCTATGGCGTATAAAGATAGCATTTTCTTACAATTCTAGCTCCTCTACTTTCAATTAATTTTATTCACCTCGAATGAAATTTTTAGCTACTTGAATACCTCGTAACGTCCCTTTATATTGAAGCGTAGGCTTTCGCTGTGTATCATAGTGATATCCGGAACCTTATCACCATCCTCTTTATGTTTTTAAAATCCCTTAAATAGTCCAGGAGTTGTATACCTTTAAGTTAGCTTAAATCCTTACACAAATTCATAAGGGGACTTCTTTTTACCGAATTTTAAGAAAACTCCAAGGGTATAAAATAATTCATACCAAAGACGCGCATTTGGTAACTTTTACAGATATAATAACCTTCTGTAAAATTCATTTAAGAATGGCTAAAATGAGTAAAGTATGGAGATACATGAGCATGGAATCTCAAAATTGTCTATTAACTGGCTGTACAGTTTGTTTGTCAAACTTTGTCTTAGTTTCTTTGAAAACTTAACCAATATTAGGCTTCCGTGGCATTCTGTACATTAGAAACGGAATAAATAGCATTTGAGCACAACAAACAATTTCGATTTCAAAATATTTTTTATTCTCACGTATACCATGTTAAATCCTAAAAGTCAACTGTTGGTCGTACCTGAAATAACGACCATTACTCTCACGATTAATTTTCGATTTAAAGTTTTCATACTTGTCTGCTGCTTGTTATAATGTCACTCCTATGCAAGAAATATCGATATTTATTAAATGGATTTGATATACTATGTGAAATCCATTATTTATTAATTACTTAGAAATTAAATTTTATCGGAAAACTCTAGTATATCACGCGATTAAGCGATTAAATGAAGCACAATTACGAAGGAATTTTTCAAAGTATATATATATGCCATTTACTACTTTACCGAAGTGTGCTTCTGTCACGCAGAAGTAAGTAATTTATGACCTACGATGGATAAGAGTTATATTTTATTTCTAGAACCCTCAGAGATGCAGATATCATTTATATCCTTTGTTCTCTACATCTTGAATCAGTATGAATACGTTATTTGAAGGACCAACAACCATTTTAAGTATTTCTATACTACTTTCGTCTCTTAATCCTGAACTTCTCCAATATTGGGACTTCCTGGGTATGGCCATCGGATAGACTTATTTCCTTTAAGGGAAATAATGAAAATTGCCAACGGATGGTTTCTTGCGGAGACTCTTCCTACGGAACAAATACCCGACGTGAATATTTGGGAGAGTATTTGCTTTTGGACTCAATCAATAAATACGGGACGGTGAAGGCCGGGAGCGTGCCTTGGGTGAGGCTATTCATTCCAACGATGAGAATAAAAAGAGTTTGCCTGCTCACCTTTCACATTCTAGTCGTCCATTCCCTCTCCCATTCTCTTTCCCTCTCATTTTCTGATTCTCCGCTCTTCCACCCCTAGTTTCTGCCCAAAAAGTCTTCTCACTTGGCATCTCGTTCTTCTCATCTGCTACGCTACTATCGCGCCCCCCCCCCCTTTTCCTTCTAAATCCCCTGGATTTATCGGCAACCTGTAATATACAGCTGTTGTGCTGGTTGCATAACATTACGGCGTAGTTATTCTCATTTAGGAACTCGATAATTCAATTGAGTACTAGCAGTTCAGCTCTCTTCAAATAGTCGCTTCTTCGAATTCGCTAAGTAAATGTACATAACAGTTTCAGTCTTCTCTTGGGAAAATGCCTTTAGAGTTTTATATCTTATTTATGAATATACCCACCGTATTCGTCCTCAGATATTTGGCTGCATACAGTCAGACTTGTAACGAAGTAATTTAATCGATTTATGGATAATCTTGGTGATTTGTCTGAATTAAATTTTTTTAGTTTCCTTCCAAGGCAGGCTAAATAGTAGAGGTATGATTTCATGCTACTCAGCGTTTTAGAAATTTTAATTTTAGCATCCTGCTGACAATTCTCTTAAATCTGTGATTAGCAATGTTTCGTGGTTTTGTTTGGTTATGACTTTTAGGATCATATATGAAAACGTGTCCTTTAAGGAATTTGACGCAAAAAAATCTAAAAGCTTATGCCGTAATTAAAAAAATATCTGTTTGTTTCTTTCTCATCTACTTCAATGTGTGATCCGCATTAGATAGAAAAACAGGATATCATCGAATGAAATCGGCACTCTTCCTTTGTCTTGCTTTTTGGGCATATTTTATGTATATCTAATAAATTTGCTCTTGTCATATTGTTGAGATTGATGTTACCTCCTAATATTTTATCAGAAAATCGTTATTAGGTAAAAATATATTAACGTTATTGTGTATACTCCTAACGTATAACCCAATGACGGCAACTTTTGTAATCTTTCTTAAGTTATTTCTTCCTTTTTTTGAACATCTCTAACTTCAGTTAAGCCTATTATCGAATAGGAAGCTAAATCATCCGCTCTAATTGACTCTAATTCATTATTTCCAGTAATTACTGTTAGAATATGAGGATAATATCAATATCTTACGAAATAGAGTATGAATCTTATAAATAATATACCATATAAATATAAGACAATCATAATTGGACTTTATGGCTACTTTCCGCATTACGTATGTTCTATTTCTGAACGCTTCAGAATAAAATTCAGAATACACTTAAAATAAAAACATCACACGCCAAACTTCTCATGTCTGTCTAGTAATTTGAAGGTACAGTACAATCTGATTTGAAGTGTGCAAGGCAGATACATGAAACTGCAAGAGTAAAACCAGTACTAAGTACAACGATCTACATGCGATGGTTATCTTAGAGCCACATTCTTCAGTTTCTGTCTCTCTCATTGTTCCATCTCTCTCAGTCCTCGGCCTGTGTGGTAACATTTGCCCATACGACTCCTTTGGTAGTTTATTTAACTCGGCGGCTCAAGAGTATGTTAGTTCCCACAGTGTGACGTGTAAGTCAAAGTTTATCATGCATGTCATATCTCTTTTTAGCTTCGGCTTTACCTCGACATCGCCCACTTCTGCTTACCTTTGTGTTGTACCCATCTCATCTAACATACAGCTAATCTCATATATTTCGTCCACGTCTTTAGCAGATCTTCTGCTGTAATCTGCGTCTAAAAGCATCGCTCTTACGGAGTAATACAAATTAGAGAATTAAAATGTGAAATCTTGTCTTTAGAATTTTCTTCTTTAATAGAGAATACCCAAGTTTACATCCCTATTTCTATACATGTGATATCGCCATCACAGGTTTTACTGATGGCAAATAAATATTTCCCTTGAAGCATTTAACTGTAGTAAAAGGACATTATTTACTCCTCATTTTTTAATGAATGATTTGTCAGATACGCTTTTATTGGAAGAATTTCGGACCAGTTAGATTATACGAATTACTTTGCGTAGAGTTCTATAGATGTTATTTAAAATTGGAAATAATGAAAAGTGTTTTTGTGATTTCAATGAAGTTCATAACTTACCATTGTACTTGTATCATCTGAAAACGAGTATTGATTTCAGAAAATGAAATACCCTAAAAAAGAGCGCTCTCTGAATTATTTTTAGATGCACCTTAGAACATTACAATTAAAAAATTATTCCCTCACATTTTAAATGGATAGATTTTTAAGATTCTCCTTCTCAGTACAGAACAGTTTCAGTTAAAAATAAACGCATACATCATACATTTAAGAACACGTCTTATTTAATTTCTTTCGGATTTGAAGGCTAAAAATTTTTCAACTATCAATGAACTATTTATCTCCAAATGACTGAAATAATTTTCAGTGGTGACGTTCTAGTAATTTGAATTATGTGTTAGGTTCTGCAGATAATTAATATTCTTACAGATAACTGAAAAAGTAAAGTATCCTTTCAATTCTCTTCTTTATGTTTTCCGCCCCTATCCTTTCTGTGTGTAGCTCTCTTTTGACTGTTTCCAGCACTCTGTCCGACCCCTAAGTCCCAATTCTCCAATCTAACAGGTGGCCAACCAATTCTATCTCATCGTCAGTCCCCTACATATAAAACCCCACCTCCCAACCTTTTCTACCCCTTTTGCGCTTTCTCTGCCTTCCTTAAGCGATCCCTCGCCAAATCCTTTATTGCCTTTTCGGGCATACTCTCGTCCTTTTTCACTCTGTTCCCGGAAACTTTGTACTCTTCTTAGTATCTTTTTCAACGTTTCTTTATTCTTTCGCCTCTTTTCTGTCAAATTCGTCCTCTCTTCCCCTAAGCAATATTTTGACCCCTTACAAACTCGAAAGGAACAAGAGAGTGGAATGAACGCGAAGGACAATCCCATGCATTATTTCGTCCCCGTTGCCCAGAAGAAAAAGTTAGCTGCCAAGCATTTCGGAGAGAGAGAACGAGGAAAAGATTCGTTTTGTGATATTTCCGATCCCTCTCTTCGTTTTTCTTTTTCGCTCCATCTGAAGTCGCCTTGGGACTTCTCTTGAGCCCGTCTGTGCAGTGAATGACCGCTGGCCTTCAGACTTCGAAGATGAAGGTCGAGCTGAGGTCAAACGGGGAGACGTGGTCCTCTGAGGCTTAGAATTGGGCAAAGTTATGGAGAAAGGACCGAGGGAAGAATATGCAGCAATAGGGTGATAAAATTGGAAAAATAGGAGGGGAAAAGGTAAGTGATGGCGGTGTAGAAGTTGAATGGCTATCATAACTTAGGGGGTTGCATACGTTTCTCGTTCCTAATTACAGGGATATTTATGGTATTTTTAGTTGAAGAGACTATTGTAGTTTGTGAAATACTTTTTGTGAGTAGAAGTTAATAGAGATTAAACATCAACAAGAAAGAAAATATTGCAAATGAAAACTACCTTCAATAAAGAAGATGCCTAGGGGGTAGACATGATTCCTGCCTTAAACTATTTTTGATCATAAGTATTGATTCAGTTTCTAAAACTGTAAGGTAGTGGTATTGGTCCAACATGGTGAATTTTTTGAAGTCCGAAAAATCATTAGTATATGGTAGGACAAGGTACATATTTGTTCATCGCATGATTTCGTTTCATCTTTCATGCTGCGGGATTTCTGCTACTACCTTCAGCACCGGACCCTTTCGGGTGGGTTTTGGATAATGGACACAATTCATCACATCGGCAATATTCCGCCATCCAAAATCATCGATAACCTCACAAGGAAAGGGAAGGATATAAACTCTGTACACAATACTTTGTGCCAGGAGAAATCCAAAGGATAAACGGAGGCGAAAGATTCTGACCGATCCTCCGAAAAACGGGATGAGATTGCTCTGTGGGGTAACTCAATTGCTTTAGATGGTTCTCCCTGAAAATGGAAGATCCACTGTGACGTCAGACTTTTTCATTTTCGTTTTTCCTTTGCGATGATCAAGAATGTGCTAAACAAAGATGTTACTTTTAGATTGAAGTTTTCGTTTATATTCAATCGTTGAATAACGTTTCCTTCGTAAAAAACGGTACGAAACCTAATGATCAGGGGAAATGTATTCAGTTAGTTTAATATAACGCAAAGTAATCAAATATACAAGTAACGCAGGATAACAATGACAACTGTGTGGTTATAACAAATAATTTTAGGCTAACTGAATATTGGATTTGACTTAAAAAACTTCATTATTCTAAATATAAATCACTTATCAAAGTCATCTTTCGTATATTTTTGATTATTTAATTTTTCATCAGTAGTCTTCTCTCTTACTTATGGATGAATATGAAAGAAAAAGCCGGCATGAAATCGATCCACCACCACAAATTGCCCCAGCATTTGTCATTTGCGACAACAACAAGCGAAACAATCTCCGCCCTTATCTTCACTAATGAAGCGCCATCAGTTTTTACCACCACCGCCATTGACTAATGAAGATTGTATCAGTTTCTAAATTGAGGATTATTTCAGAACTCAGCCCGAGCTAATAATAATAGCCTATGAGAGACATCTGGGAAAATTAATATCTGATCTTCATCCAAGCTAATCAAACAAATCCCTCTGAGTTCCTCTCCTACGTCCGCTTGCTAATTTGAATGCACTCCGCGTTTGGGAAATTGCGAATCTCACTCGAGTGGGGCAAAAATGAGAGTTAGATTACTTACAGACCGGCACCAATCTTTCCTTCTCCTGCCGCTGAAATTAGGCCTCTCTCTGCTTATCCATAGCCCGCGAGCGCATATTAGAGGAACGTAGTCTTCCCCGTCAGGAATGCGCTTTGCGATATGAGTCCGCTTTATCTTACCGGTGTAACTCGTTTCTCAAGAAGTGCTTTCACGTAATGGAAATGAAGCAACCGATTCCCGTTACCGGACTGAAATCCTCCTCGCCAGAAGTGGAATGGCAAATTATTCTTCCCGATGAACATTTCATGTCTAAAGATAGAAAGACTGCAAAGGAATTTATCAAACTTTTCACTAACTTGAGAGGGCTTTAATGGATCACGGTCAGGTACTAAAAAATTACCTTTGGTACGTGTGCCTTGTTCGTAGATTGCACATATTTTGTCCAGATTCTTTACTTCCAGCTATTTATTTATTAAATAGCAAATAATTGAACGATGTTCTCTTTGAGTATTTTTTAACGAATTACTTGATTTTTTAGTATTTTAACAGTCTAACGAAATGTTACCGTGTGTAATCCCTTTCTCTTATTAATTTTTTGTCCGCTCGTTGGATTTCTGTGTAAAGGGCATAGGACTGGACAGCCTGTCAATTCCATCTTCCCTCCTTCCATTTTTGCTGGCATCCAGGTTTCCTCCGAAATAGAGGCGTATAGTCTGACATCTTACAAGAGGAAAACGTGATATTCAACTTAAAATAATATTTGCTCTCTGGAATTTGCAGCATGATTTCTAAAAGTTCATCGGTGCGTGATTTCTGGAAACTCGCTGAATCTGTAACACGCGAGTTTTTTTAATTATAATCTTGCATTGATCCAATCATTCGAACATTTCTTGAATTAATTTTTGCCGTAAAGATGTAAATTATATAAATTAAAACCAACCTGAGGCGGTTTGTCATTAGTAGAGAGGATACTTATACGGAACTCATCTTTTGGAAAAATGCAGTATTCTTTTTGATGAGAGAAATGTCACGTCATTACTGTTCGGAAGAAAACCTCTCTTAGGTAAATCTCTAATCATGGTTATTCCTATAAATTGTAGCATATTGGAAAAAAGTTGTTTACCAGGAGATAGTATTATGTTATTTAATAATCGATTCAATATTTTTCGTAATATTGTGTTTCTGTTTATGATACGTTTTTTCTATGGAACGTTTATGATTATGGTACGTTTTTGGTACCAGAAACACTACATTTTGTTTTACGGTTAACGATAAAATGAAATAATAACTTGTAGAAAATATTAATCATAAATTGGTACCCTAGGCTTCATTAAAAAATTAGTTTTTTACTATCCATGCAAATTGAGAAGAATCCAAAATTTAATAATCAATAATTGATTTCTTCTAAAATAAAAAATGTGCTGCATTAAATATATTAAACATTGCGCTAGTCGTGAACATTTATCAAAGTTGACTGGAGTAAGTGAGCTAATATAATGAAATGCTGGTTAATGAAGATTCTTCTCTGTATATAATTTGATCCCAAAGACTTTAAGTGTGAGCAAGATCCAATTTTTAAAAGATAACAATTTTTCTGAATTTATGCTTAGATTTGTTGCCATATATTAAGATAAACCCATAAGACCAAAATGAAATTTTAATCCTAAATATATTTGAAATGTATTTCTTATTTTCAATCCCATTGTTACGCACCGATCGAATCTTTCTCAAACTGTTTGAGTCGACCGTTCGGGTTCGGTCCCATATCTCTTATTCAAAAGGACGGCAGCTTCTTTCACAGACATTTGCTCCATCCCAATCGCCATTGCCGTATCAGCTTCTGTGTTCTCTATCTCCTCTGCAAGTTGTCCTGCAATTCTCGAAATTTCAATCAAATTCCTTCTCCACGACTCTCAAAGAACTCGTTTATGTCCCAAAAGTTTGCATTATCCATTCCCTTTTCTTTTGCTATTCCTTCCTCAGTTATAGATGCGAGGTTGGTGCGATGTTCTTTTAGATCCGCGATTCAGTTATATCAAGTTTACTTTAGACTTCATGGTTTGACATTTAACTCCGTGATGTCGAAACTTTATCGCTACGCATTATTACTTCCTGTTAATCTACACCGTGGCCTTTTCGAACTGTTTAATAATAACAGAAATATTCTCGATCCATAATTGTAAGAAGCGATGCTTGTTACTAAAAAGAACTCTCTAACACTTTGCTTGCAGAAGTACTTTCATTGACTATAAAGTATGCCTACAAATATTATATGTATGATGTTTAATCCAAAATTGTGTGTTTGTGTATTAAAATCCACAAATGTACAGGTTAATTTTCAGCTGCATAAAATCTTCTAAGATAAATTTATATTATTCGTACGTAGCATCTACAGCAACCGTTACCCTTTAAAAAATTGACTTAAATACCTTAGTATTTATTTCAGCTGATGTGAATATGAGCTTTTTGTCTTAAAATTAAATAAGCTCTTAGTAAGACTTCACTCCTTTGGAGGTGCTAAAATAAACTTAAAATGAAGTTCTTGTTTCAAACGTGACCAGCTTGGAAAACGATGAACTTCAATAATGAGTCTAAAGACGGGCTTCAGAATCTCAGTACACCTGAATATATAAAGTAGGTTACGTGCATTATTTTCCCATATTCTCCCGTAAAAAAATGGGTTAAGGTTGTCATAATTATATCTCATTCCAACAAATATATGCATTATTGATTTATAATTAATTGCCGATTCTTATATGAGGAGTTGTGATTAATTCCAGTCTCATATTTCCATGGAGGAGTCATTATAAACTATCCTCAGTCTGCATATATTTAATCACGTAAAATTTGGCTCACAGAACATTCTGTAGATATTTCGAAAGAATAAGTGATAAAATACGTTTGGTAATTCTTCGCTTATGACTAAAATATGGTTCAATTTCATTGTAAATTTTACATTAATTTAATTCAATATACAATAATTTTAATTCAAAGTTAATACAACAATTTTAATTTTTAAAATATTCAGGAAGCCTCGGAAAGTTAAAGACTTGCAACATAATTACCTAATTTTAAATTGTTTTTAGAAAGTACTTAAGAGCCGGAAAATCAACGTTTTCTTCGTTTTGAAAGCCAATGTGCTTCCTTGAAGTATGATTGCGGGTAGCTGTAATTGAAATAATTTAACAACTGCAAACTTTATAAGATATCAGTGTAGATTTGGTACCAAAGATACATTTTAACTATTTACCTTTATTCTTATCATGTTTTATTCTTGTCTTGACTCATTTTCATCCTTTTAATTATTATATTTTCTTCTTCCTTTCATCATTTATTCTTTTAGTTCTTCCATGCTATATTTTTCTACTCTATTTCCTGCCTATGCTCAGCAGTTCTTGGATCGATGGAAAATACAAATAGATTTCATGCATGCTCTACCAACAGTTTTTCTCTTAGATTCCATGGCTTCGTCTTCAACCTTGTGAAACCTCTGCGTTCTATTCACCGAATAATACATTTCACTAATTATTATGGTTTCTACAACTTTTATTCATTTAAATAATTGAAATTAGCTTAACTCATTTTCTCTTTTATTGGCGAACCGTGTATTTTTTCGTTCTATTGTTATCTCTGTCGTAGGTATTACCCTCTAACTTGTTATTGAAAGTGCAATTGGTCTGGCAATAGTAAAATCCCGTATCTGAGAAGACTGAGTTTGAAATAAGTTCTACTGCCAATGTTTAAGCAAACTCCAATCACATCGTAACCCAATGTCTATGCCGTGTGTTCTCTTCCACAGTCTCATTGCGCTTCCTTAGACCCTCATAAACCTCCAATATACATAACTTCACTCCCACATCTCCATTTCCTCCGCTAACCTACCACGTATCCCTTATTTCATCCATTACTTCCATTTTTTATTGCCATTATTTAGTTTTCCTTCTTCCTGGGGCGACTAGGGACCTTCCCTTTCCCTTTATTTCTTTCCTTTGTCTTTTTTCTCGAGTAAAAGAAAGATTCCGGGGAAGGAGGAAAACCAGAAGCTCGTGTCCTATTGTGTTGTGCCTGAAAGAATGAGGGCTGGAATGGGACTCTCCCCACTCCACTTTGGTGAGGACGGAATTTGTGAATAGAATGCTGTGTTTTTATGAAAGAGTTCGACGTCTCAGAGCCTGACTAGAGAGGAAGGTTAAGGAAGGAGTTGCTTGGGAATGATTCAAGGATGCGACGGAAGAGACTGAAAATTCACCTCTGGGATTGCTTGCTAAATTACCTGAACCACGTGTTCACATCAACATAAATAACCTGGTAGCCGCCTTTCTGGCCATGACAGGGGGAAAATGAAGAATATTTATATAATAAAGATAGGCTTAAAATCATAATTCATCATAAAATCATAGAATGATTAAGTGGTTATAATTTTCTCATATCTACCTCATTTTTTAGTTCTCATTCACATTAAAATTTATAATAACCAAGCAGTATTAATACCTGTCTTTTAAGCAGAGATGTTAAGTGATTGGGCTTCATTAATGAATTTTATAGTATCGTAGCTAAGGAACGCTTACCAAATTTAGGCATACTGTTCGAATATTGTGGTATCCTTGTGGATTTATTTAGGCTATAGATTTGTTAGCCTTTCTATCATGAACTGTTAAAAATGATTTACTCGTTTTTCCATTTATTCAATTTTCAAAATTCATGAAAGCCACAAAAGTATATTCAAAATGAATCTGACCACAGAATTGTCCAAAAAATGCCCCCTTAATATTATTTGTTCAGAAATGTTGAGTTCCATATAAGTTTCTAACATTACCAAGCATTAGAAAATAGTCATTATTTTTCACTCATGTCATTTATTGTCGCTCATCTTAAGCCACATCAGTCTAAAATTTATTTGAGACTGAAATGAGGCAAAATAAAAAAAAAACTGAAAATAAGATGAGATAATCAATCGTCATTAGGATTGAACTGTCGCGATAATTTAGTTCATGATGTACATAACCGAAATAAGACTCCCTTCTAACGTTAGTTGATAAACATTTATATCAGTATCTACATTTCACCATTTCGTTTTCGTACCAGGAATCATCTACTTTTCTAATGAGACATTATATGGCGGATTCATCGTACTTAACCATCATAATTATATAAATTTAGTGGAACTTAATAATCATTAGAAAGTAAGACAACTACATGACTTAAGAAAGAGATTACTTAACAGCTGAAATGAAGGTTCTCTATTTCTAATTTAACTGAATAATTATTGTCATTTAGCGACTAATTTATGAACTCTATCGAGAAAATAAATTCAGTTTTTTTTAAGATAAGCTTCATATTCTATAGAAGCTGGTTTAGGGAATGCGGTTCTTAATTATTTATAGAAATCAACCTTATGCTTGAAATTTATGTCGAAGAAACTCGAATCATTTTGGTGAGTATGAAGATTTCACCATTATAACGATCTATTATAATACTAGTTTAAAATAATACTAATCATCGCATGATATATAAATTTTAAGTATCCATAGCCAACATATATTACAAGGATGGTATCTTTTGATGATGAGAGCAAGATTAAATTTTCGGAATAGAGAAAGGTGAATAAAAGGGAGGTTTTGACGAGATCTTCAAAGGTAGAAGACAAGAAAATTAAAGTAGTTCAGAAAGTTAGGTGGGGCAAGATTTGAAGCTGAGGCCCAATGTGCAGAATAAGGAAGGAATGGATAAGTAATTTATACGATGAAAGGGAAGAACTCCCCTTTCAGAGTGGGGCGAAAAAGAATAATGCGGATTTCACCCCTCTTCAAGTGCCAATAAAAGCAAAGATATTATACTTGGAATCTGAAGTTCAATTCGAAGAATAAAAGGAAGTCTTCTCCTTTCTTCGGTTTTAGAATCAGTTGTTTTTAATTCGGTATATCACCTTTTAAATTCAAATTGATAATGCTTCGAATAATTATGCCATCTATATACTTAGCGAATTGAAAATGAATATTGGTTTTTCCCATGAATTATGCTGAAATAGCATATTATATATTATAATTTTACACTAAACATTTTACAGAATAATTTTGCGGTAAATTTAATTACAAATTAATTTTACAGTACCAATACAGTTTTACAGTACCTACTATTTACATTCTACCGTGTCGGACAAATACACGAAAACTGATTAATCCTATGTTGGAATTTTTACCGAATTAATCGCGTGTAGCTATTTATGATAACCTTTGTTTCCGCAGTAAGCTTCATCATATATTTCTTCTTACAGTTTTGGAAACAGAATCTATTAATCATCGGAGCAAACATCATAAATTTAATTTTTTGGAAGTGAATAAATAAAATAGTTGTAATATCTTAAGAGATTAACTGAAGCTTTCTCGCTTACTTGATTAGTGGAGATTGATTCATAATGGGGGATACATTTAGATTAAAAATTTACACAGTTTAAAGTTTAATACACGCAGTCAGACTTTCATCATAGGCATATGTTAGAGTATTCGTATTTTGTTTCCGCATTTACGATGTTTATTGAATTCAATGCAGAAATTATTCTAAAATAAAATAACCAATAACATGATTACTCAAAAATGATTATGATTTGAAAACAGCCGCAAATGTTTTCATGAATATACTTGACTCATTTTCATCCTTTTAATTATTATATTTTCTTCTTCCTTTCATCATTTATTCTTTTAGTTCTTCCATGCTATATTTTTCTACTCTATTNGCATTTACGATGTTTATTGAATTCAATGCAGAAATTATTCTAAAATAAAATAACCAATAACATGATTACTCAAAAATGATTATGATTTGAAAACAGCCGCAAATGTTTTCATGAATATAGTTGTGATGGGAATTCACTTTAGACATGCATCATTTCGCCCATCGAATATTCACACTTTAATGTGTTGTCAACTCAGTTTTACCAATACCATTGGCTCGCAAAGGTGTATGAGAATGGCGTATTATCAGAAAACCAAAATTGAATTATTGAATTGAAAATTATCTATAAAATGGATTATCGGGAAAAGCAGATTTTTCTATCGAAGTAAAAAACCTTTTGAACTAAAAATACTGTTTTGTGTATTTTTTTTGTCTCCGTCCCTGTCTAATCTCTTTACCATTAACTCAACAAGAGTTCTTCCAATAAAGAAAAATACTTTAAGTTCTTTTCTGTCGTATCACAGTAAAAAACGTATCTTTGCCCTTTGTAATCGCACGAAGAAATTGCCCCGGGAAAAGTTTTACTAATGGAAAATGATAAATTTCGGTCTGATGGGATATTATCTACTCACTTGCAGATATTCGGTAATTACATTTTGCTATTCCGTTTGTTAGCATGGTGACAATAAAAGGAGGCTATTCCTGTGGATACGCTGTGGTTAGGAAACACACTCATGAAGCCGAGAGTTTCATTACCGCTTCGTTAACCCTGAATCCATTCTTACGATTTCTAATCGGGCTCTTTGTTTACCGATTACTTCATTTTCCTCCTGCAACTCCTGACGACTCACTTAGCCGTTATTGCAAGAGGAACGATTTCCACTCTCCCGTTGATGACGCACGATTTATTCCAGCAAAACTTGAGTCCACCCCTGCGGCAGTTCACGCGGCGCATATTGAGGTAGAATTCTCGGAGTGACTCTCGAATTCAAGTAATTCTAACATCTGCTCTTTGTTTGCTTTGGTAATGGACGAGTTTTCATTACCTGGCCGTGAGCGGTGATCCTATTGCTTTCCACTCTCTTCCTGTCTACACCGCCTATCTCCCGCATGGTCAAAACAATGCCACTTTTCTTATCTCCGTTGGTAATGAAACTGCTTCTGATATGGAGTATGGGATAGATATTGCATCCATGAGAAGAAAAGTTCTAGTGACGTGAATCTCCCTTAAGGCTATTCCATCTAAAGCCTGAAACCCAGCTATGATGTGTCTACAGAACTCTCTTGGTAACAGGATTATTCTTTTTACTTTTTGAGAAATTTAGGTAAATGGACTGAGCAATTGCAACATCTGATGAAGAGAAGCTCTATTTCTCTAACGTTATTTTAAAATTCCATCAATATTTAATCGCGCAAGTCTTACACGCAAAGTTTACTAGTTAAATAAACTGTGATGAGTTATTGTAGTGTTACTGCTTCGCGTATTCTTCTTCTTTTTAACAATTTGCATTTATAGAAGAGTTTTGGCAGCATTCATTAAACAATTCGCAGATTGTCAAATGGGTAAAATTTGACAGATGCCTCTCTCGTGGATAAGGTGTCTAACAAACTCAAGATATACATATAAATGTCATGAATATGTGGATGCAGAAAATATGTTTGTACTCAAACTTTTCTAGGTAGAGTTCAGAAAAATTAGCAAGAAAACGTGTAATTATAATAAATAGTCTTGCAATGAAATCCAAGTGAGTTAACTTTGACTTAATGATAATTCAGTATAAAATGTAATCTAATGATAATCTACGGATTCCTCTGCTTATTTTCGATTACATAAATATTTAAAAATGTCGTCAATTTACGATTGCTCTCCGAATTATTAGTAGGTTGTGATTTACAACCATAGCAACGTAAACACACTCAGCTTTCCCTCGAATATGAGTTTGTTTCATTGGAAAAGTTTTTGAGAGTCAAGCAGGTGTTCGATTCCTAATATTTATTAAGTAAGAAGTAGAGTAAGAAAGAAGTAAGTAAGAAAAGAGCGTAAAAAATTAACGTTTTCCAAAAAGTGTGTATTCCACGATGAGGAGACACTTAAAAATTAGTACAACAAAAGGAATTCAAACAAAACTTTATCGAGTAATGGCATTGCCTCTTTTGATACGTATATAGATCAAAATGCTGGACTAAGGGTAGTAAAATTATCAGAAATAATAATTAAATTGCAAATAATTTGCGTTTAATAGAGCAGAATAACAGCATAATCAGGAACTTCTGTTGAAAAGGAGAGGACATTCTAGTTCATTTAATAATTCATTTCCGAGAAAATTTTATCATCATCACTGCGAAGTAATGCCTCCAACCAGTAGAAGACTGTATTAATTAGATAAAAAAAAGAATATCTGAATTAGAGAAGAGCTAGGATAACTTTGTACTAGTAGAATGCGGAACTGGAATACAAGACAAAATGGTGTGCATAAACGAATGCCTAGAGAAATCCTAGAAGAGCTCTGGAGCACAAACCATCACGAGAGAGAAGCGTTAGAAAACTAAACTTGAGATAATGAATGTGTTTTCGAAACAGCCGAAGAGCCAAATCAAGGACAAAAGAAAAATGTGACGATGAAGATGATTAAACTAAGCTTTCGCAGCTTTATAATTTCCCCTTTTGAGTGACTTCAGGACGAAAATCAGCACATTATTTCAATGGAGTTGATATCTCTACATCACATTTTCGTCATGAATGAAATTTAATATACCTCAATTGTCTCCTGAATGTATATGAAAAGCTAATTTGAATACGAATTTCTTCAAAAACGGATCCGCCAGCTACATATCCGAAACCGTCCATCCGCATTAAGTGACGCTAATGCTGTGAATTCAATATCGGAAAAAACTTCCGCGGGATTTTAAAGAATGTGGAAGATTGATGAGCTACTGAATAGCGTTTCCCTCTAGGCTTAATACGGGCGAAAATTAGATTCTTTTCAATATAGCCACATTTATTGCTGGCGGACGATCTCGTTTAATACTCTCGATATCTCTCTTATCTTGAGTTAAATAGTAGTCGGAGATTACTATGTGCAAACTCACCCTTAATCTTATTTTATCCGATTGAGGAGTTTCTTCAGCACTGATAAGTCCAGAGAAGATGTTTTAGATACCAACTCTACAGTAATGTAAGCAGGTTATAAGTTTCGGATAGATTCAAACCCGGGATTGGCTCGTAACTAAAGACTAATTATGAAGATAATAATTCTGTGATATAAATATTAGCTGCGATTCGCTCAATATCTGCGCCATAAGAAATCCATGACAACGGTAGTACTGTCTTTCGTTGATCACCTTTTTTTATCCGCTAGTGCCGTCAAGATAAGAAAAAACGGAGCACTTACTTGACATAATGAGAGAATCTTATTTCATCTCCTCTAATGAAACTTTCGATGGGATACTATAAATCCATCAGACAGGATTGTCTGATTACCCTTTAAGCGAAGAACGCGAGTTTCAAGAGACATTTCCACACAAAATGCTGAGAGTTCGGGAAATATATTCATGGGTATATGTATATACGTGTATTCTATAAAAATATACGTCTGCGGGCTGATGTTACTGTAAATGTAATATCTTTCTTAACAATCATGTACATGCTATGGTATTCAGATACGTCCAAAATATTCCCATGTCTAATAATTTGCGTTTAATAGAGTTGAATAACAGCAGAATCAGGAATTTCACTTCAGTTGAAACGAAGAGGGCATTTTAGTTCATTTAATAACTCATTTCCGAGAAAAGTTTATCATCATCACTGCGAGGTAATGCCTTTTGAAAGGGAACTACGAAAGCGCCCTAGTGATTTTGGGAGGACAAAACGGTGCTGTTTTGTTCCAAGTATGAAATGGCGTTTCAAATTTTAATTTTGTATAAGGTCTCCTTTTATTGTAGTTAATATAGACGTACAATTTGTGTCGCGCACGAAATTTTTAGTCTCCTAAAATCTGTGATTAATGATGAATGATTCCTAAAGAAGGTCTTAAAAAAGGTGGAAATTTTGAAAAGTGATTTTCTAACTTTTCTCGAATCTGTTTAAGTTATTCGATTCATACTTGGTTATCGATAACATCCGGTATCAAACGGTAATCAATATGAATATTACTGTTTCACAATATTAGCAGCATACTGTGACAAATAATTTGCATAAAATTAATCTTGGTAAGCGATATTTGGTGGAATTCCATCTTCACAATAACAAATATAATCAATTTGTGTTATTGTGAAATAATTTGCAATCATCCTCAAATATGTAAGAAAAATAGAAATTTTGCACGATGAATTCGTGCGTAATCTTCACGCAGATTCTTTTCTTACTTAATTAACTACGAAACACAATCGTTACTCCTCTCCCGGCCATTCCCTCTCTTGCAATCCAATTTATCTTCAAACACATCGGTGTATCTATCCTTGCATTCCCTTTCATTTCAAATGCGCGGTAAATCCCCCTTTTCAGAAATTAAACAGCCAAACTCGACCAGTTTTCCTTTTCCATTCTGAGCATTCGGACCCAAACATCGTTTTGTCGCTTTGCTGTCATCCTCCTCCTCCATGTTTCCATTCAAATCTGAAATAGACAGTAGATACACCTTACACAGTCTACCACATTCATTCACAGCCCGGGGCTTCCGGTTAGCCAAGTGGGCAACGCGTTCGCCTTCGGTGAAAGCGGTCCCGGATTCGATTTCCGGTGGAGGCTCACGTGCGAAATTACCTAAGCTGTCGAAACACTTTCAACAATACTACTATACTGCCAACCTTTATTCATAGCCCACTCGTTACTGAAGCTGACACTCCATTGTTTTTACTCTTCATACTATACTATACTCTTCATACTATCCATGACAACAGTAAGAGTAATTTCGTATGTACATTAACAAGGAGATTTGCGGCGAAATTTCCCCGTATAGGACGTACTTTGTTTTTAAAAAATTTGGGATCTAAAATCAGGGTGCGTCTTATGCAATGATATTTGATTATTTTCATGCATGTCCCACTTTTTGCGCTTGTTGTTTTGGTGATGACAGTTTTTAATTAGAGATTTGTGGCGCCTTAGCTACGGAGGTTGTTGCTAGTAGTTTTTTCGTTTGTTGTTTTCGCGCTTGTTTTCTTCAAACCCGTCGTTTCGCACTTGTTACTTTAAGTTACATTTTGCCCAAGAATGGCTTGTAAAATATTTTTGAACCACTTATGTTAATTTTTAAGCCTTTCTGGAGAAATATGAGTTGTATAAGTCTGTAATAAACTATATTTTTTCCAAACTTTGGGTCACAAAATCAAGGTTTGTCTTATACTTGGGAGCGTCTTAAACATGGATGTAATCGATATTATGGGTAAATTACTAAACATGTAATCTTTATGATTAACTTAAAGGTGTAATCGGTATTATGGGCAAATTACTACCGTAACAATAAGCTAAAGAAGTAGCTTAAATATTCGGTGTTTATATCCTCAGCCATATACCGTAAGGCGGCTTGTAGGATAATACTTTAGATGTAGATGAAAAAAGAAGAGTAATGCATTTCAATATAAAAACATTAACTCACACCATAATTCCCGTTACCGGTAGATTTTGAATAGACCTAATTCTCGAGTAAAGTTGTCAATGGAAGAGGGAAACCATTCTCAAGGTCTTCTTCTTTAAATTTCACGGATGCCTTCACTTTCGACACGTTCTACTTGAGGCGTTCGTTTACAAAAACCCCACAAGTTCGAAGTTAGGCTGTTTCGTTCGGGAGAGAATTGAACTTTGCAGGCGAGAGAGCATCTTTTCTGTTTCCGAGCGAGATCATGTCTTGCGGTGAAAGAGCGCGTTCTAAAAGGTAGAATAGGTCGGCCGAGGAAGCGGAATGGATGGCTTACTCTAGCGGCTGAAGCGTAAGGAGCGAAAGAGGAGGGAAATGGGAGATCGGACAGGATGAGTAGGAGAGGGATGAAGTAAGGGGATTCGGCGAAGATTGACGGAGAGAAGTATGGGAATGGAGCAGATGAATTAGGGGGAGACAAGGGGAAAGGAGAGTGTGACGGAAGGTTGAAGTCGACGGACCGACGGAAAAATTGAAGAGCGACGGGCGGATCAATTCGACACTGCTGCTCTTTTTTTTCCAAATCGGAGAAGAAAGCACCTCTCGTTTCTTCGTGGACTTGCCGTGCATGGGTCTCGCGAGAGCGGTGCGGGTTTCGCTGTCGTCTAATTAATGCTTGAGGGGCGATTCGAATGACTTCCTCACTCGAAGATTGCAGAGAATGAGTATTGGCACAGTATTGCTCATTCTAGACATTACTGCAGATTATAGCAGGGATGGATGATGACTTTTCATTCTCGATGCAGCATGCTACGCGAACCAACTGTTATAAGCAGCAAATAAAATGAACGCTATACAAATTTTCGAAATGTATTTCTTCGTGTTATGTAAAAATGGTGATTAAAATTAATTACAAAAATCAATGTTTGATAAAAATAAATTATGTAACTTAGAGATACCCCTATTTCCTACATCTACGTACGACATTAGAAAAATAGTTCGAAGTACTTGTTCGAACAATGTCAAAGTTGCTTATTTTTCTTTGGTCAGACCCAATCTCGAATACTGCAGCGCAGTGTGGGATCCACATGAAGTAGGTCTAGTCTCAGATTTAGAGATGGTTCAACGTAGAGCGGCACGTTTCGTTAGCGGAGATTTTAGATTCGATAGCAGCGTTACGGCCATGATAAACTCCCTCAGTTGGAGTTCACTACAGGATAGAAGATCAGAATACAGACGGAAGCTGTTCGATAAATTCATCAGCCCAGAATTTTCAAACGAGGTCGAAGACATTATAATTCCAGTTCAAAACGAACGCGATCTACGAGAGGCGTCGACCAAGCAATATAAGGAGATAATCGCTAGAACAGATAGCTACTTCTGGTCGTTTTTTCCTCGGAGCATTAGAGAGGCTAACAGGATGAATTAGGTACGAATATTTGGTGTTGATACACCCCCTGCCATACGCCAATCGGCGGCTCGCGGGGTAAAATTCTAAATCTAAATCTAAATCTAAAGTTACCTCAGCCGTGCGAGCTCATCAAGGCAAGGTAATTGGACCTCTCCGTGATATATATGAATGACCTGAGTGATAAGACTGATATGAGGATATTTGCGGATTACTCGGTAACGTGTAGATAGATATCAAACAAGGACGATCGTATTTCAATATCAAACATGTTATGACTAGTACAAAGATGGTACAAAAAATGGTAACTAGAATGTAAACAAATGCTCCGTAGTTTGTATCTTCGAAAGGAATCGATTGCGACAGAATTACCTGTAAAAATAGTGGAATGAGCATCAATGCAGTCAAGTCAGTGGAATATCTTTGGGTTACTCTGAAAAATAGCTTAAACGGGAGGGCATAGAACCGAAAAATCTGCGAAAAAGCAACTAAAAGACTCGACTTTATAAAGCTTATTTTAAATAGATGCGATATGAAGGTTAGAGAGCAATGCCGTTTCACCTTTGTCGGGCCCTTTCTGGAATATGCGGCAATTATATGGGATCCGTTGAATGAAACGCGTGAAATCAAGAAAGCGCAGCTCAAGGCAATATGTTTTTTATGCTACGATAAAATGACAAAGGTTCTGTAAATGCTCAATGACGCATGTTTGGAATCCCTAAAGAAATGAGGTTAGAAGCTATGTTGCGATTGATTGATGAATGCAAAGATGATATATTTTCCGAAGATGTAATCGGTATTATGGGTAAATTATTATCATCACAATTAGCTAAAAAAGTTGCTTGAATGCTCGGTGTTTACACCCTTTACTATATGCCATAAAGCTGTTTGCAGGATATAATTTTAGATGTAGATTAAAAAGGAAAAGGAGTAATGTATTTCAATATCAAAACACTAACTTAAATTACAATTATTTAATAGTCTCATTTCCTTGTGTTGCAAAAGAAATTAAATGTTAAGGTTATTCGATAGACACCAATTAATTTAATGGTAAATAAAATTCACTTGAAAAGTTCAAGTTGTAAAAATTATCAGATAACCCCTATTCATCCATCTAAGAAATACATTTTTATGTGTATTATGAACGATTGCAGTATTTTGTGACAAAAAGATAAACTCCAGATATAAAGCTAATAAAATTATTTTTAAATGATTCAGTAGCATCAAATTTTATTTATCCCAAGACAAGTTTCTATTAACCACAAGGAAAAGAAACTTCGTAAATTTCCGCACTAAAGGATTTTATTTTCCGACCTGTTTCGGTGTCACTCTTTGAGTTACTGGGTAACACTGGTTGGGGCATAATGAGCTTGCTAGTGGTGACTAGCGGGTGAACTTACACCTTGCGCATAAGTGTTCAGAACGAGGCAAAGTTTAACCTAATGAAACTTACAAGCAATTGAACGGAATAACCTAATTAAAGCCAATGAAATATTCAATATCTCAAGAAACATTTCTTCATTTCCGTTAGCGTTCCTGATGAATGAGGTGCCAACGGGAGCATAGCTATCCCGAGGAAGAGTATCGAGGGAATTTACCATTTACCAATATTTGCTCCGCTAAATTACAAAGAAGTATTTCCTCTGCATATTTGCGTTATCTCTTTCTCATGAAAGATTACTCTGCCATAATATCTTCCGTTAGCAAGAGCTGACGAACTTCAAAAGCTTCTTCCAAAAACTTGTTCAAGGACGACGCGGTTCTTAAATGACTGGAAAACATAGTTTCGGGGAACAAGTATTTCCCGCCGAGGCGCCTCCAGACTTAAGTTATCGCCTACCAGATTCTTTCTCTCCCTTTTATCTTGCTAGAGCTATGTTTACAGATTTTAAAGGGTGCAGGCGAGGTCAGTTTACAAAAGTCAAGAGATATTTATGAGGTTTGCTCTCATCGGAATATGTGTTTGGACAGCAATCTGTGTTCTCTGGTCGGTCATAACACAATTAAATGCTTCTGAGTGTTATAAACCAGATGGCCGTGATCGAGTAACCACAATAAATTATGGACAATCAAAACGTGTTGGGAATATAATTAAGACAGAAGCTTTTCGAGAAGTAAATATTCTTGGTTTCTCAACGTGGAATTCAAAGTGGAAATCTGAGTTCAGTTGCCTTTCGGCTTTGCTTGAAGCAGGTCGTCTGGACTGGACTATGGAACCTTCTTATAAAGCCTATTTTTGTGTCCAAATTTTAAATTTTATAATACGCCATTTTGCGAACTGCCGAAGAAAATCGTAATCTTTAAGATTGGGTGGCCTTTTTCCGGTTCAATTGAACTTCGGGATGCAACTTTAAAGCCGGCACGTGAGTAAAACAAATATAATTCAGTATATATGGTTCGCCGCAAAACTGATCTCTGGTGTGATTCAAATGCGTTGTATTCTTTTTCTGATAAATCTCGATATTGAATGTGTTTGCTGTAATTTATTGACGCGATTCACTAAAAATCGAAAATCAACAGTATTTTGATGAGAGAGGAGTAAAAAAAACCTTTTAAACTTCGCCAAAATGTTGTTTTTGTTCCTCTCTCTCACCACGAAGAGCTACCGCAATGTTGAGACTGAAGCAATGCATTTTGTTTACTGTAATTTGAGTTTGAACAGCGATAAAATCACTATTTAGTTTTAAGTTAACAAGTTTTTCATTTTGTTAATTTGTTTTTTTTAATTGATGTATTTTGTAAATTTATTTAATTTAAAGGATTTGGAATTAAGCTAATTATCAGGATTAATTCTTGCCCTCCATTTAAGCTCGTAACATAAATTAACACTGGAAAATCGTAAGCACTAGGATGTAGTAATTTAGATTTTAAGTTGAAACAAGTAGCAAAAGATCAGATAAATATTAGTGAATTTCTGATATTTCTAAAATACTTTCATACCACCAATGAAACTGAAAAGTTAGAAATACAAAATTATAAATAACGTTTCAAAGAAAGAATTCCAAAAAGTTAGCGCAGAAGTAATTTTGTATTACTCAGTAGAACTTATTAGCATGTTTTGCAACTAAGATATAAAAATAATTTTTTTTAAGAAAATAATCTTATCGGAATAATTCCGGAGCCGTTGGTCAAATAGCAATGTATTAATAGTAAAAGAATGATCTTTACTAATTAAAAAAAAACATCCGAATACATAATGTTTTGTGATCATTCATTGAGAATTTGGCGAACTATACAATTATATACGATTGATGAAGATTACAGAAAATCCTCTCACCTTACAAATTAAAAGGTAAAATCTTCACTTTCATATTTCAGGGCTAATAATTTGTATATCTGGAGTTTAGTAGGAAAATTGCCTTTGCGAGAAAATTTGAATCCAGAATAAAGCAAAATTTTGACGATAAATGGAAATGTTTTCAACGCAAAACGGAATCCTTCGTTCTTAAGAGGGATTGGACAATTCCTGATGTGATCTCAATCACTCAATTTTAATGTCGAATAGCGTTTTAATTGTTTTATTTACTTTAATTTTTCGCTTAGGGCGAAAAGAAGAAAAGTCCACGCAAAAACTTTCGTTTGATTTCAATTTTCCCCTTACATAATTAAGCTGAAAATAAAGTATGTATCAGTAATCCTATTGTATAAGAAAAAAATTAAGTATTTCATAAGTCCACTCTGTTTGCAATTAAATTTATAAACATTCAATTCTTATGATTCATCTTCAAAATATAAAATATAGGGCCAGATACATATAAAGTTAGTGAAATTCGGTTACATTAAAAATATTAGTATTGCGTTATTTATGAAAGAATAGCGTAGGCCACTGATGGTTGTACTATTAAGTAAAAAGAAGTCTTCCTTTTTATTTTGATGATTTTTGGAGTGTTTCTTTTAACTCACTTTCGTAAGTTAGCTACGTATTTTCACTAAAACATTGATATGCTCGAATATTGCATTAATATTACCTTCGAGTGAGGTAAACTATAAATTTTATTTATATAAATTCATTTTGTTAAATATTTTAACATCTTTGAATTGTAGTATTTCATAGCTTACCAGTCTTTGTGGAAGGTCACTGAAAAGTCGCGTTACGAAGGCGGAAAACGTGACTTAATCTTAGTGGAAAAAAGGGCTATAATAATCAATATTTTGGAATGAAAAGGGAAACATCGCGAGAAAAGCTAAGATGAGAAAGAGTTATTTCGGAACTTTCAATGTTCTTTCACTTTGAACTGAATGACCTTACCAAGTTGATCAGCTCCGGAAACTATGTGATACATCGTACTATACTGCGTTTCAATAATATGTTGGCCAATCACCCAATTGTTTTTTTGCTTTCAATGGAATATTTCAATGGATATTCAATCAAACCTTCTATACCAGTCGGTATATCTAAAACTATATATTGCTTTCTCTAAGTCTCTGGTACAGGAAATTAGCCATTCACGAAACCTTTTGAAAAAATGGCGTCTTGCCAACCTATTGAAAGCTTCTCGAAATAGGCAGTCTAAAGAAAACTTAAATGTAAATGAAATTCTTTAGAGCGCTAGTAACCTCTGCTTCTCTATTCATTTTCTTTGGTAAATTTTCGGGAAAAATGATTTTTCTTTCTTCAAATACAACTTATCTACAGGTTATATAGATTTTCATTCAAACGAATGCATTAAGATTGAGAGTTTTTACCACTGGAAATATACTGGGACGCACTTTTTGAGTAATTCGTACATTTTGAGTAATTTTTGCTGTGTGCTTATTTCTAGTCCCAGCTCACAACAAAATGCGGGATTAATGGTCATTTTTTGTATTTCTGAATCAATTCCCTCTTGTTTGGAATGGAAGTATATGCCGTGATGTGACAACTGTTTGAATTCAGTAGCTATTATGGACTCTGAACTCCTACACGTTTTCTTTTACTTTGAAAACGTAAGGAATGTTAGAAATATCAGAGAAAACAAACAATGAGAACCACTTTTAGCAGTCAATTACAGTCAAATCTCTTTCATTGGTATATTTAATGTTTATCATCTTTACTCAACATGCATGACCTCTTGGCATTTACACCATGAGATTTTTGGGGCGAATGAGAGAGGAAGAGAAAGAGAGGGAGATGTATTCTCAAGGTTCAACAAGGTCACATTCAAAATAATATTGGATAAACACGAGTAATTACAAACATCTTTGTGTCTTAATCATAAATTTCAATAGCTGACTTTGAACCTGATTCCAAAGTGTTAGTCCTACGTCTCTGGAGGTTGAAGTATTCTGTTTATTGAGCGTTTCCAAATATTTAAAAAATTATTAATAAAATATTCCAAAATAATTAAACGTTATTTAAAATAAAATGCAGACTCTTTCGCGGAAAATTCTATAAAATACCGCTGCTGTTTGTAGCCAACCGTTGGCTCCATCGTCCCCAGATAGTGCGAGCCCTTAAGGCATGAACTCCCGCTCCGTTTCCCCTCCGAAAATGCCTCGGCATCTTTTTTCATTTTGTAGATAGGGCTCAGAAGAACGCTGGGTAGAATCTCTCTCAGTATGAATATCTTCTCGATGGGATAAATTGGCCCCTTCGGAGTGAAACGCCCTCGGTGGAAGGCGTGTTACGCATACCACGTACCAACTCAGATACGATGTCATATTCGCCCCCTTTGCCCTGAGGTGCCATGACGATTATTCTGATAAGAGGCGAATCAAATTACAGATATTTAACGATATAATATAGGCTTTTAAAGATTTTTGTTACCTTTAAATTTTAAAGGTAGCCAGGACCGAGTTAATGTTCAAACTAACTTCCACTGTGACACTTCATTTGATACCTATCACCCATTAATAGATTCTCTTTTTTTTAAGATTATCCTAATCTTTAATTGAAATCACCTAGCAACTCAGCTTTAAACAGTACTTAATCCTTAACATTCATTAATATGTCGTGAGTGATAGACAATGTTAATTCATCTGAAACGATCTAATTAATGTAATATAACTGATTCGTATTCTAAAAAGTGTAACGCGAAATTATAACTATATAATAAACTACAACAAATCTCAGTGTTGAGCAAAGCATTACAGCTGAAAAAAGTTAAACAGAGTTAAGAGGAAATGAAAGGAATGAGACAAAACTTATACTCGTAACCACAGGATATTTAATAAAAAGACGACCTAGGTTTCGACCATGATGACCAGGGACCTGACGATGACGCGAATCGTCGAAACCTAGGTCGTTTTTTAAATTAAATATCCTGTGATAACGAGTATAAGTTTTGTCTTATTCCTTTCATTATGAATAGCTACCTCAAAGTCGAGGCCGAAGTAGTGGATTTTGTAAGAGTTAGGAGGCTTTTAGTGTTTTCAGCCTCTGACAGGAAATATTTTTTAAACTATTCTTATGCAACACAAACTCACCCTGTATAATAAAGTTATTATTATGCAACAAAAGAGATATATCTTAAAATGAGTAAAATTTTATCTTGCATTACATTCCTCTCCTTATTATTCTCACGAAGGTTATCATTTCGCAGTCTGTAGTGATGTACGAGCTTTGTTTTGCGAAATAATCTTAAGATTACAAATATTATCAACTTAAATATATTTCGATTTTCCTTCTCCAGCATAAATGTTTGAAGAAAGAACGTATCTCCCGAGAAAGAACTGTATGCGCATTATAATCTGATGTTTTTCGGATTATTGGGCTCTGAATGGACTCTGCTATTTCATTTCGTGTAAAGCCATCACTTCCGTAAGCGGTCAGTGCATTGCGCACCGAAGCTCGTGAAAGTACGGAATCTAGTCGCCGAATAATCCGATTATAAGTTCCTTGATGCCAGAAACAAATGATGGATTCCATTTCCATCCGAAATTCGTTACGTCAAAATCCTCTATGCATCCCACTGAAAAGCAAAACCTCAACTCATCCGTGACAACCGCTCGTCTGCAAAATAAGAGCTCGAGTTATTAGCTTCGATCTGTTGGGAGTAAACACAGTGGGATGATCCATCGGCGTTCCAATTTCTTGAGCTTTCGATTTTATTGGCGTGAACAATATGTTTCCGACTCATCTGTCCCATTCCTCCCCCACTGACGACTATCTCTTGGTGTCCACGGGCATATTGCCATTTCTCTGATTGATACGCCCCCCGTCGCTTTCCCTTCCTCCGTCTCCTTTCGCTCGGAAAACTCCTTCGATATCGACTCTCCAGAATCCTTCGTGTTTTATTATCCTTCAAAGAGGTCAACCTTGTATTTACTCTTGATCGGAGTCTTCCTTCGAGACATAATCCCCAAATAAGCCGATATTGGATATTTGGGAAAAGGTCGGTCCGCATCGTTTAATTTCTTTCAATCTTCAAGGGGCCTGAGGGCTCAACTTAGGGCCCGATCCGTGGTGCGAAAGCAAAACGTGGTATTAATAATAATAAAAATAATTAGGAACATTAATGGGATATATAATATAAATTAGGAATAACGATAAAATTATTAGGAATTAACGTACTGGTTTAGCCATCATGTGTTTCGTTTAATATATTTTAAATAATATCAGGAACGGTAATTAACTCATAATGGGTCGAATCTTACCTTCTTTCCATTCATCCACATCTACATATGTACCCTACAAGCCGCCTGTCAGCGTGTGGCAGTGGATGCATGCATCGTGAATCTACTTCTCTTCGACTTCGATTATTTTCGCGTATCGTTTGCAGAAAAAATCAACTTTTGAAACGACTAGTTCTTACGTCTTTTTCCCTATTTATCAGAACGGCCTATTACAAGGAGGGTATCTGGGAAGACGCATGATATCAGCTTCATCTTCCAAGAATGTACCTTCTCTGACTTGTTAAGTAAATTAAGTCTTTGTTTAAATATTCTATCTTCTAAAGATTTCCATTCTGCCTCCTGAAGGACGTTCCATTTTCATTGCTTTCAAATTTCAGTTCTTGGCATTCTTAAACTCGCACGCTGGTCACTGTAATGGAATTCTGAACAGTTACAGAGTAAGAGATCACCCGTTTACAGTCGCTGTAGCTGGAGATGATAAAGATTTAGTTGAATGATGACGGAATATGATGAAAATGAGCAGTACCTTGATTCCATTTGAAGTACCCCTTATCCAGGATGCGATGTATAATAATTACATGACATATTAGTAAGAATTCCATGAAAAGAAGATTGAAAATTATTAGAGCTAATATTTGAGCAACTGGTAACAAATCATTTATGTCAGAATAAAATATTAAGCTTGGATGCTGTAATTTTCTTGAGCCTCGATTACAATTAGAGAAAAACATCGATGAGAACTAATACTACTTTGCATTTATAGTGATATTTTATATATCGGTAGCGTAATATTATTCAAATATTACGCTATCTCTCAAAGATATGAGTCTCGGAAATGAAAAATTAAAAATTTCAGTAAATACTGTAGTAGTATAACTAGAAATTACTTGGGATACTTTATATGGACTGACTGCGTCACAGATAAGAATATCACCATAAATGCAAAGTAATATTAATATCTAAATTTTCATAATCAATCGTCATCAATGTTCTATTTCCATATGCCTGGTTTCTTAGGCTTTTAGGCCGAATAACGTATTACGCCGTATTTTCTCTTCCTCTCTAAATATTCTGATAATTCTCTTGATTCCTTCAAATCTTTTTATACCGAGTAGTAGCAGTAGCATCTTCGAATAAGTGCTATGTCAACCAAGGTGATTTGGCACACATGGTCCCCCACTTGGGATCGAACCCGGGACAGCTGTCACCCAAGGCAGACACGCTACCCATTTGATAATCCGGGAGCCCTCTTTCTATATCGGCTAACTTCCCTTCAATCCACTCTTTGATCATTTCTTTTCTCAGATGGATCTATCCTGTCCACTTTTCTCCTTCGCATCATTCTTATCGGTTTTTCACTCTCTCCAATTCTCTCTAACATCTCCTCCCACTTAATCTTCCGAATTTTTCCCCACTCCCACGCCTCATAACTCTCTTGCTATAGAGACTGATACAAATCCTCCCATCAATTAAAGCTCAGCTTATCCTGTTGAATTCCTTTAGGATGGAACTGCAGATCACAAATTAATTTAACGCTAAATTAACCGAACAAGCTGTTGGGACAGTTACGAAATTTTGAAACACAATGATACCTTGGTTAATGACGGTAATCCGTTCCAAGATTGCCATCGTTATCCAAAAACGTTGTTATCCAAGGCACGATTTTTCAGAACTAAACTGAATGTATATATGCAGATAAAACTTATTCAAGTGTGATTAAATATGGTGCATATAATTTATTCAATTATATTGGCAACAAAATACTATCATTAATGAAATGAAGAGTCATGAAAGAAGTTTTCCATCGTCAGTCTTCAATAGAAGGCGTCGTAAACCAAAGACTGCGTCTTTACCCAAGACATTTTTTGATCGCAGCCATTCGTCGTTATCTGAGTACGTTGTTAACCAAGGTACCTACCACTATATTACTATTTGTGGAAGGACAGAGTTGAATTAGTTTCCACTGTTTGAGATATCTCTCTAGTGAACAGCGAGGAGTCGCTTTCCCCAATTTCAAGCATACGAAGACGTTTCCTGTAAAGGAGGAGAGCGCAGGTGTAAAACAGTCAGCTACTAATGGAACTTACTACGTTGCGTAGAAGTTCTGGAGGACCAATGAGGAAGCAATTGTGTTCAGGTAAAAATAACCTTCCTCCGTTTATTCTCGAGTCTGGCCTCGAACGTCGTGGGAGAGGGAAGAGTGCTTCCTTTCTAAACTTGGCATCCACTCTTGCTTTTTTCACAAACTATTCGCCTAATCCGCGGAATCCGGCCGAAAAGAGATAGAACTTTAAGCGCAGCTTCATAGAACGCCTGACCTTGATGTCAAAAGATGTCTTAAAGAACCTAACTTATTTTACTTAAGAAGAACGTCATTTAAAAGGGGCGAAACACGCAACCGCTTTTACTGAACAACCACCAAGTATATATAGAATTACTTCCAACACTACTGTTTAATGATTAAAGAATCACTTCACCGTGCATATGTAACACATAACACTTTTGCATGTGCAAAAGTTTCTGGTGTATCTAGGGTAATATGTGTTCAACGTTACCTAATTTCTAACTCCAGTTTAAAATAGTATATGAGATATATAGTATACATAAAATATGTCTGTCTGCACAGTTTCCAGCCTGAAGGCTGGTATGAACCTCATCCCTCCACCATCGAAAAGTTTTGGAGAGGGTGCTAAGGCACATGCAAGTCCACGCAAGTGAAGCACAATGACTCTACGAGTAGCATGAGAGTTCGAGATAAGCTCCAAATGGCCGTTGTACTCCAAAATCTGTTGCACAAACAACGGCTATTTGGAGCTTTTCTCGAACTCTAATGTCTCACCCCAGCCGTGTTCCTTTTCCTTATAGATACTTTCCGTAGTATTCAAAAAGTAAGGACCTTAATCAATGTCATTATTCAGCATTACTCATACCTCAGTAGCTTTCGCGTTATCACAGCCATGAAAAAAACTGAGATAAAAATTAACGAAAGTTCATCTTTGTCCATCCTGGACCGAAAGACAAATGAAAAGTATTTCATTCATCAGGACAAGATAGCAGGACCAACATAAAATATAGTACGGATATGTTTATAAACTCCTAATTTTTCTTTCAAAACAATGCCTTAGTTCGTCAATTTGACAGCTTTAAACGCTTTAGGTATATGATTACAATGCTTTGAATGCCTTCCTATATTTGTACACCTCTATAGATCTTGTAGCGTTCGAGTTGATCTGAAAATATCCAGCATTTTTCACCTTTGAATGGTTGAAAATCTTCCCGGGAAACCTATTATCTCACTATAATTTCCCAAGAATGAAAAATATTTGTCAAGATCGAACTAAAAGAGTACATGGGGGTTATGGGGTTATATCCGTAATTTGCACGATTAAGATGGAGAACATCTTATATTTGACGAATTAATCTTAAGGGCACTCAATAAATCCAATCACCAAGGATTTGGGAGGAATATTGGAATAAGTTTCGATTAAATTCGAATGGTTGACGCTTTAATAGGTTTGGAAACTTTTGAAGCCCCCGAACCGATTATCTCGGTCGATTATGCCGTCTCTTCGATAAAAAGTTTATCAATTCCAGGAGTTTCAATCTTTAGTGAGCTATGTAGCGATGTCCCAGGAGCAATCGGGATCCATTTCAAGCTATTCTCATGAAGGAATTCACTCGATTCTTAGAGGAAGTAGAATGGGAGGACATTTTGCTTCCCAACACACTTCCGAACGGCGGTCCGACGTAATCACCACACAACGTCAGCGGAATTGAAAGGCCGATAATTGAGTTTCGTCAGACTTAGGAAGCCCATGTCCCTCCTTCGTTAACTTCCCCAAGTATAAACTTACAAATGAAAAGTTGAATTCGTTAGAAGTAATCACGTTAAAATCTGCGAACGAGTTTTCGGTTTGTATGCTTAAATCGTATGGAGGAAGTTAATTTTTTTGATTCGCGATGCAAATGCAAAATCTTTTCTGTCATCTTTGCTTGCAACTGAATAGAAAATAGACGAATATATTTCAGAAAACATTTTTAGGGCAAACCTTGTACTTGGAACTCTACTGCTTCTACTAACTCAAGATATCTTGTTCTAGCGCCATATTTCATGATATTTTTCCGATTTACAAATCCAAACTATGGGAATTCTATTATTGAAGATCCAAAATAAAATTGTAGACAACGTTCAATTTAACGATTAGCAAGTTTAAAACTTTTTGAGGTCAGCATTTTTATCACAGCATCCAAAATTCTCAGTCTTACTTGATTACTCTGATTATGGCAGCTGAATTTAACATGGATAAAGTTTCGATTCTTAATTTCCTTTACTTTTACCAGCAGTTTTCTTAAGTATTGAATATATGTCTCACATCGTATCTCTATAATCTTCAACTTTCTCAACAAGTAGATGTTGCTGTAGCATTACAATTCGTACATAGTGGTGAATAATTAATCACTTTATTCATTAGTACGATTTGCACTGTATATTTACGCTTACGTTGCCAAAAACGAAAGCTTCATTCCAATTTTTTCGTAAATAATCAAACTGATATCCATTTTTCATTTTGTTAATTTATCTCTTTTTCATTCCCGTTAAAGTAGTAGTTGCGACGAAGTTTATTGTGGCTTAAAAATTATTTTCTTTACTTGTTTCACCAAATCTATGTTTTTACTCATAAACTTTTTTCTCTTTTCCTATTAACTTTCGGACTTTTTATGGAAATAGGCGAATTTTAATCATTCATTAGCCATTTTCTTCGTGTCTGTAAGTATGTTAATATATTCTAAATTTATTTAGAAAGTTCAAAGTTACAGTAAAACTAGAAAGAGTACTATTTATTCAAAATTTGCGGCTTAGGCCATATTTAATCATTTTAAATTTCCCTCTTTATCAAACCAGGGCCGGGGAGGATTTCTCATTGGAAGGCCGCATGTATCATTCCGTCCCATAAGGTATCATTAGGTCGCAAATTAAACCATCAGGCCGTTTGTAAATGCCGTATTGGCAACATTCATCAGTTTAATATGAAAGGAAAAGGATTCCAATCGCTAATGAATACGAGATAAAATCTTTTCCATTTTACTTCCAGTCGTCATAATCAACAATATTGCAGATCAAAATTATTTACGTACTCACCATTGTCTCAGGAAATGAAGAGAAGGACTCTTTGAATGTTAAACAAGGCCACATGTGGCATTAGGGCTGCCCCATCTCTTTACTAAACTTTTTAATCATTTCTTCAATTTTCTAAACCAAAGTTAAGGCTGAAAATGGATGTCAGAGAGACTCCAACTATAAAAATCAGCCGTAATGCATACTCTTCTGTATCTCTTTTCCGCAGTATCAATCAAAGATATTGCGTATTTATAGAAAATTTATATGCAATGTGGATCTCAAGGTCCATAATGAATGATAGAGCCTAAGGGGGATTCTTGTTCTCGAATTACAGCTCTTCACATTTCCAAGTCTTCAAATCCAAGGAATACTATATATATATTTAAGTAACATAGTTTTTTTGATTCCTTGAGTTCTATAGAAGTATAAATCAAATAGAAATT
>KZ308388.1:892353-921283 GCA_000376725.2 Ladona fulva | reverse complement strand
ATGGCACAAATGGTTTCATCAAAAAATTAAATTAAATTAAATTATTAAATATTGTAAGTTTTTTAATACATTCATTTATTTTTCTGTACCTTCGCAAACTTCTATTCGTTGGAAATACAGGAAAGGCGTGAAGAGTAACAATATATGAGCACACATGGCCATTCCCTAACCAGAAATATCCAATCAGCCGGACTCGAACCCGGGACCTCATGGTTGGGGATCTAACTACTCCGCGGCCCGACCGCTTTTCTTATATGAAATTTGCTAATACCAGTAACTACCGCAAATTTCAGGTATTATTTTTTCTTTGAGTATTTATGCAGTTTAAAACACACTTAAGAATGTTAGTTTTAGTGACACTTTGTTCAATGTATCCATTTTTTGATAGCCTTTATAACTCCAACCTTTAAAATGTCTAAGGAGATTACTTTCCACTACTTCCCAAAATCAGAGGCGAGGGAACAAAAGCTTTCAAAATTTCCACTTGGCGGCTTGGTTTATCAGAAAAGGCCTAAAATTGTTTGCCGGCGGATTATGGTTTTTCCTCCAAAATTCAGAAAAGAGCAATTTTTATTCTGTCAATTTCCTCTCCAAAATAAGTTATCTTTCCTCTCTTATCCTCAATTTTTCTCGCTAGTTCCCTCCCATAGACACCGATCTTCCAGCGAATTCTACCAATTTCTCAAAATCAATTCTTTCCCTCCCTTTTAATATTTTTTCCTCCGCACGTCTGCGTCTCTCAAAGTCCTTTCAACCCTCCGTTTAATTCCTTTTCCAAAATGAGAAAAGCAAAGCCTCGAAAGGAGTGTCACCCGCAACTCTCCGCCTTCGTTACCACCAAGACTCCATTAAACCGCAGCCTTTATTCTCTAACTTGAAGCAGCAGATGGCGCGACAGAAGCGGGGCCTAGCTTACGTATTTCGAGAAAAACAGGAAAAATAAGAGCTAGAAAAGTATGGGGTTCGTTGGTTACCAAGGGTTGGAGTTGTGAGAAGCTAGTTATTCGAAAATAAGAGAACAATTTTCAGGGTCGGCTTTAAAACGTAAGCAAGGAAGGCCGAGGAAGCAGCAATCAAAGCGCTTTCAGCAGATAAATACCGAAAGATGATTGAAACCCTTCACAGAATTGCCTTTCTACCTGAATAACAAGTGTGAAAAATAGCGACATGACTGGGACTCGAACCCAGGTCTCCCACTTTCCGGGCAGGTATTTTAAACCCCGGAAAGTGGGAGACCTGGGTTCGAGTCCCAGTCATGTCGCTATTTTTCACACTTGTTATTCCTTTGGGATCAGCCGCAGGACTTTATCCTGCAATTTATTCAAACCTTTCCTCAATCCTTGTGCCTTTACCTTCCCGTTTTTAGCTCTGAATTAAACGCCTTCTAGCCTTCAAAGTTCAATAGCGCTCTTTTGAAACATTTTGCGATATATAGCGTTAACTTTTTAATAACAATGTCTTTAACAGGGAAAGGTTTCCCCAGTTATTTCCTTTTAATATTTAAGAAGAATAAAACCAAAAAGGACGAACTCACGAATGCCTTAGAATGCACATGCTGATCATCCCGCCACCGAGATAGCAGAAAACTGTAACGCGCACTGTTGATTTTGATAGTTCCTTACATATAATAATTTTCCGGAATAAAAATGCAGGATATATTTTGCTCTGAAGTTTTCTTAGGACTAACCAATGCACATTCCATACACCTTGAATCTAACATGCATCTGATTTGTAAGTAAGTATGGCGATCAAACCTGCTTTACGATAACGCATTCAAGATCGCAAATCTAAGATGCACCTGAATTTTTGAAGCACTGAAACAGCAAAAAACGCAAATTAGGTAATACGAGTATATGGTAATTGGAATCAGCCTCTTTGTTTGACTTTTCTCAATTTTTAATTCAATTAATTCCCTCGCTCAAGACTTTAAAACTATGTGAATTCCTGCTTTTGAATTCCGGAAATGTACACTATTAGCCGCTAAGACTACCCCTAAGATATTTAGATGTTCGGATTCTCATGGAGGTTGTTACTTGGTTACTCTGAGTTATTCTGAAAGTAGCTTCCTTCCTTTTTTCTTTCCATACCTTCCTTCCTTTATATGGCTCTAATAATTCTCTCACTTTCAGATCTAGCCGTTTAGTCAATGGAACGCGAGTTTTGACGCTTGCGGCGAAAGTTCTGGATGTGAGGGCAAATTTTTGTTTGAAGTTCATTTCAATCTTTCTTTCATTCAAATGTCATTCGGGGCAGGTTAATTTGTAAACGTTGAATGTTAAAATTAAGAATTTTCATTCTGCATTTTGAAAGGATTCAATGTGGGAATCTGAATGCTTCCTACGATTGTTACTACCGTAGTTTAATACGATAAGGACATAAAAGCTATTGATTCTCTTGCAAAAGTGTATCAAACCGAAGCTCTACTAAATGTATCGACCTTCAAAAAAGGTTAATATCAATTAAACCAACGGTTAAGTTAAGAAGTACCTAAAAGACTTGCAAATTCACAGACTTTTGACTTAAACTCTTAACTAAGATGCATTATTCATAAAAAATTTCACAAAAATTTTAGCTAAAATACTTGAAAATTTGAAGATTTAGACAAAATTTATATTTATTTAAGACATTATACTGGTATTTTTATTGGGGATAAATGATTCCAGTTAAACAAATTATATATTGTGTTCTACAGAATTGTAACATCGGGCATAAGCTGCTAAAATACTCACAGTATTTATGTAATAATGCTCACGGCCCATTGCATGAATGCTTAAATATCCATTTTCTGGAAGGATGCATCTCAAGGATGCTTTTTATAAGGATAATCCTCTTTTTCTAAAGTAGTCTCACCTCTAAATAGCAACTCTATTTAAATCTGTAGATTAATTATCACGCGTAAATTTAATTTCTGTTCTTTTAGTAGAAATGAAATCTTATTCCCATCACTTATTATTACGTCATTTCTCTCTGGCGAATATTGGTGTTTCACTATTGCCTCCAGTCGGTGATTTCATTTCAGCCTTGAAACTATTGCGGAACAAAGTTTTAGCTACATGCAACGTAACAATCCTCTGCAGAAGCTCACGTCTGTTCTTTTTCTTTGAATTTACTGCGGGAACAATGAGAAAACTTCCTAGAAAGTTCCGTAAGAAGACCCGGTGAGCGAATATTCATTCTTTTTCGAAGACTCCAGCCGTCCGAACTTGCCAATCTCGTTGCGATTTTATTTTCCTGCTTCCATTTCTATCTAAGCGGATACAAAGGTAATCCCTCCATTGCCCGAAGCATTTTTATCTCTAGTTTCCTTAAGATGGCATCTTGAAGCAAACTTTTAGACCTATGATTTCGTCTTTTATGACTGACTTGTCTTTTTATTCATCCCTATTCTATCTAATATCTTTCTTAACTTCAATCTGTTTGCCGTCCCTTTATCAGCATTTCCTCTACAACCCCCTTTCGTTCCCTTTTATATGCATACTCATTCACTTCGTCTATTCTCTTCTGATGTCACAATATGTAAAGTAAATGGACAAATATATATCGATGCATATATCTCAGAGATTTCTCAGAAAGATCGTACTATCGAATGGTTGATTTGGCCAAAATAGTTTCTCTTTCACCTCTGAAGTTGCTACATAATACATTAGCTCATGTAATACATAGTTAATAATATATTAGTTCAAAAAATTGACCAAAATCAATATATACCTTGAAATATAAGTGAATACAAACGAGCAATAAACAAATATTAGACACTAGATAAGAAATATACACCAGTAAACAAAGAAATACGTAAAAACAAAGAAATCCATAAAAACAAACAATTATTTGGGTTGTGGGGGAAACTCCTCAACCTAAAGTTTACGGGGAAATAACACTAAAGGGAAAATTATACCCATAAAAAGGGCAAAAAACAGCGAAAACACAGCGTGAATAAAAAACGCTACTAATTACTACCATCACCAATAAACGGTGTCGAAGAAGAATGCAAAGCTATTCTACAATGTTGATTTTTGCAAAGATGGGGAGTACAATACTGCATTCTTGGTAGTTCTTTGAAATTTCTTCGCGATAAATTTTGATATCGGTTCTTTGCGATTGCCGTTAAATATTCTTTCATTTGAAATAGGAAGAAAGAATAGATTCAGTTATATTGGGCTTACCAACTCATTATTATTTCTAGTTGCTTACGAATAAGACGTGTTTTTCTGAATCTCAAATCTCGATCATAGATTATAACAAAATTGCATTGAGATGTAGCAATAGTTAATTTTTCCACGGAGAGAAAAGTCTACTTGGACGCTCACTGTTTTCTGTTACTTTAGTTTACGATATATTTAAAATAGAATTGAGTCTGTCCTGGGATTCTTCGAAGAAACACTTTCATCCCAGAATCACGGAATTAACAGAAAGCTAATGAAAAATCTTGATGGAGCATAAAAAACCATGAGTGATGCGTTTACTCTTCATTGATTTGATATTTTTATAAAGAGCTGCAGCTTACTTTTCTACCCTGTTCAACCCCCGCGTCTTTTCCGATAGCCATTTAGTGAAACTTCTCCACCCCTCGAAACATTTTCCCGCTAATACCTATTTTAAATTCATCCCCTTCATAGTTTATCATATTACGTCATATGAATATTGGAGCCGCTTACCCTCTCCGCTTGCCATTTGCTCTCTTCATTCCACTCTTTCTTCACCACTGATCTAAAAAGTTCCGCACTTCACCCGTTTCTTCCCGTAGATTAAACTTCTCCCTCGGGCAATCACTTAGCTCCTTTAAAATACGTTGGCTTCGGCGCAGTACCACGTTGTCTTAAGCAAGACCACAGAACTGCCCGCAGTCCGTGTCAGCGAAGGTTTTTAATACTTTAATAGAAGCTTCTCTACACGTGCCTTTTCGTACCTGACAGATTCAATTAACTTGTGTACAGGGTATATTTTGTCCAATCGCATTTTCTATTCCTTTGAAATTTGGAAATTACAATAATGCCGCAGAGAAAACGACTGCACAACCTTCGTCGCTAACTTTGCGCAAAGAAGATATGAATAATTTATTTTCACGAAATTATAAAAGTAATTACCCATGAGAAATAAAGAAAGTATTTAAAACTGCATGGAGAAATGAGTAGATAAATTAAAACTGAAAATCCCATCGTATTTTTTTTACTTTGTGCTTTAACGTGACTGGTTTGATTTTCAATGTATTTTTTTATAAGTGAAATACAAAAATCATGACAATGACATAATTCCAAGCATTATAATTCATTATTTCAAGAGGTGACTCTTCAGTCTGAAGAAAGTACACAATTTTGTGATTTCCTCACGTTTATTTTAGGCGATTAGGTTTACGCTAGCGTGCTAGCATCATCAGGCATGAAATATACATATTGTAGGATATATATATATACAGTGGAACCTCGGTTCACGACCGCCTCGGTTCACGACCAACTCGGTTTACGACCAGCTTTGGCAACCAACCAAATGTTGACTCGGTTGGCGTACAACAACTCGGTTCACGACCAAGGCTGCCGACCAGTTCAGTAGGCAACCCCGACATAACACGTTCCTGAGAAACAGTTGCAGACAGGTTGATCAGTGAACACAGTTCGTGAGCAATTTGCGGTTTACTTTATCAGTGAAACAGGACAAATTCCATAGCAATATAATAACATTTAGCTATCTTAAATTCAAATTACTGTGCTTTATATTTATTTCGAATTTTCTTTTATTCTTTTATCCCATATGGGTCTTCTTCCGTATACGCAAGCTATTAACTGATCGCAGTCAATGACGCTCATAAAGACGAATTAAGGAAAAAACAATGAAATATAAAAAAACTCAGAAAAACGACCGACTCCGAATAAGACTACAAGCGCGCTGGAAGCTGGAAAATAATGTTTCAAACATTCTTGCTCGCTGGTCGGCGCTGGCTTCAAGTGCCGATAAGTTCGTTCCCGCTTCCTTTGTGTGTGGGTTAAAGGCTGCTTATGTAGCAAAGGGAGTGACTGTAATAACGAGACAAAGGTCTAAGGTGCTAGAAGAAGTAGAAAAATTGTTACTAGTGTGGATTAATGAAAAACAGTTAGCTGGTGATAGTGTTAGTGAAGCTGTAATTTGTGAAAAGGCTAGGCTGTTACATAGCGATTTGTTGAAACAATCACGGAGTACAAGTAACGAAGGTGAGGATTTTAAAGCTAGTAGAGGGTGGTTCGAAAAATTCCGAGGACGAACCGGCATCCATAGCGTAATAAGGCATGGCGAGGCAGCAAGTTCAAACATTAATGCTGCGAAGGAATTCGTTAATATATTTGCGAATTTAATAGAAAGTGAAGGCTACGTCCCACACCAGGTTTTCAATTGCGATGAAACTGGTTTATTTTGGAAGAAAATGCCAAAACGAACGTACATCACCCAGGAGGAGAAGGCACTTCCCGGTCACAAGCCTATGAAGGATAGGCTTACACTTTTATTATGCGCAAACGCAAGTGGTGACTGCAAGATAAAACCTCTTCTTGTTTACCACTCAGAAAATCCCCGTGTGTTTAAACGCAACTATGTGTTAAAGTCTAAACTGCCGGTCATGTGGAGAGCGAATACAAAGGGATGGGTAACACGGATTCTATTTATGGAGTGGCTGACTGAGGTGTTTGCCCCAGCTGTTAAGAAATTTCTTCAGGATGAAGGCCTGCCCTTGAAATGTCTCCTCATAATGGATAATGCTCCTGCACATCCACCAGGTCTGGAGGAAAGTCTGGAGATCGAGTACAATTTTATCAAGGTAAAACTTCTTCTACCCAATACAACTCCATTATTGCAGCCGATGGATGAACAGGTCATTTCAAATTTTAAAAAAACTTTACACCATGGCCCTGTTTACCAGATGCTTCCAGGTCACTAATGACACGGATTTAACCCTTCGAGAATTTTGGAAGAATCACTTCAATATCCTACACTGCATAAATCTCATCGATAAAGCCTGGAATGAGATTTCTTATCGGACCTTGCAGTCAGCCTGGAGAAAACGTTGGCCTGATTGTGTCCCAGAAAGAGACTTTGAGGGGTTTGAAGAAGCAGTCAAGGTGGTTGATGAAATCGTTTCCATGAGCAAGAGTATGGGCTTGGAGGTCGACGATGCTGATGTGCAGGAGTTGGTGGATGATCACGTTGAAGAATTCACCACAGAAGAGCTTGCTGAATTGCAGAGTGAGCAGGTGACGGTCTCACAGGAGGACCATTCGTCAGGGGAGGAGGAGGTTACTATTCCTAGTGCTGTGATAAAGGATATGTGTAGTAAGTGGAGTGAGTTGCAGGAATTTGTTGAGAAACACCACCCGAACAAACTTGTAGCCAATAGGGCAATTAATCTTTTCAATGACAATGCTATGTCGCACTTCAGAAAAATTTTGCAACAAAGAAAAAGACAAACCTGTTTAGATCGATTTCTTGTGCGCAAAGCAGATGATAAATCGGGAGAAGAACCACCTAAAAAAGTGCAGAAAACCACCAAATCAGACCTGTCTGCTGTTTCTGTGGAAGGGAATTCATCTTCTCAGCTCTAGCCTCCTCCTCCTCGACCGCCACCCCCACAACGAAGGTAACTTACGTAAAGTATTTAATTTTAAATAATATTCACGTAAAGTATTAAAATGTAATTATTTATTTATTTTTTATAACTAATTTTACATGTAATTGACGTGCATTCTAAACAAAAATACACTTAAAAAATACAAAGTTTCAGAGTCTGGAACGGATTAATTGTATTTACATTAATTTCAACGGGAGAAATTGTCTCGGTTCACAACCAATTCGGTTCACGACCAGGGTCCAGGAACGGATTAAGTTCGTGAACCGAGGTTCCACTGTATATATAAGGAAGGGAAAGAGTGAATTTGTATTTCCTTTCATATGCATATTTCATGCATCATTATGCTAGCACGCTAGCGAAACTAGTCGCCTGAAATAAACGTGTAGAAATTAAAAAAATGTGTACTCTCTTCAGTACTGTGACTTCCTACGAAGTCCCGCTTTGTCATACTGATTTCACTCTTTAGAGTGTTTCTCCTCAAGTTAATAACTATAAAATACCTTTCTTGCAACTTCACTCCAAAGATTCAGTATAATTTACCAACGAATAAATTTCCAGCATAACCTTTTACAAAATGTCACTACAAAAGATACAAAATTCGTGTGAAATCGGAGTTAATAGGATCTATGATAATGTATGAAATTTCCCTCTTAGCCCTATTTTCATAATACCAAGACCACGTTGAGCCAACATACCAATCTGAAGATGTACCTTTGCTATGCGCTGAGAAAGTTCACGATGCTATATCCAAAACATAAAAATCTACTCTAATTACTTAGACCAAACTTTTAATGTCATTTTATTGAGCATTTTATATTTTTTTGTTGCAGTCGTCTTTCACGAACTTGTTCATTGAGATTTAAGTAGTATTATAATTATAATATATTACTATAATATTACTATATTATACATACTTATGCGCTTGTTGTAAAAACCTGGATTAAAGTATGTATTTTGTTGAATAGGCGTTCAGAAATTAGATTAGATCTAAATCATTTAAAAATTATCTACATTCTTGCCCCATACCCTCGAATTTCGGGTCATTAAGTAATAGGAAATTTTTATCTCCACAGAATTAAGCTAAAGAGATTCGTAATCATTAACGTAGCGTAGTTAATTAGCTAACGATATCGTCTGTGAACAAGGAATATCCTGACGCGTGGTTTTGCGGTTACGCAGCTGGTTTTTCTTACACCCTCAAATCGGGACACAGACCTCTGGGGGAAGCTTCCGTAGTCACTGCTTGTGACCGCTATCGACTGAGAGGCGCTCCCGCTCGCTAAAGCATTCCTTCGATAATTCCCAGTGACCAATCCCTTCAGGGTTTTTAGGGAGCGTAGAGATGCTCCAGATACAAATTTTTTCAGCCTCTACACAGATAAGGGTGCACAGAACGTAATCTCAACTTCTTCAACGGCAGTTTAATTCGTGGAAGCCTCTATCCGAGAAAATTCCGTTTTTATATAAGTATCAACAAGTTTAAATAAACTCATAGATTCTGGTCAGTCGTAGTAGTACAGTTAGCTTTATTGGAGCCTCGACAGCTAAGGTCATTTGCACAAGTAACTGATTTCAGATTTGAATACCTGAGTTAATTTCTATACCAATATATGTATCCATCGTAGATTGTAAAGGGAACAAAATATAGTTTCATAAAACTTTTCAAATCATTAAAACAGCATTAAAAATATTACATATTATTTAAATCTGTTTATACCACTTACATGCCTATAACACACTGAAGGATGATATCATGGCTGATAATAACGGTTGAGGACGACCTTTAGAAAGTCTTTTTGATTTTTTTAAGTTGATTTTAATAAATAACGACGAAAATTTTCACTTTAATGTTCCTAATGGAAACTACTCCTCGATCAATTTCGTGGTATGTTCTAGTGAACTTGCTCCTCTTTCTAAGATGTATATACAAAATGGCCTCTGTGGTAGTGACCCCTTTTCAATTTTAATTGAACATACGAAATATAATTCTGTTAATTACAGCCAAGATGGCAATTGGGTAAACGTAGAGACAGTTGAGAAAGAATCATATATATCCCATTTTAACGTCATATTTGACGGTACTCGTGGCGCATGCAAAATGTTGCAGAATTTACCACAGCTATGATTGATACTGCTTGTAAGAGAACCCCTAAAACTTCTGGAAGGGCACATCACAACACTGTCTGATCAGTCTTCCAGATATATTCTATGTTTTTAAGCTGCCGTTTATTTCCCAGGATTGAACATAAAAATCACTGTTAACCCTCCGCTACTCGCGTGGCGTCTGCTGGACGCCAGTCAATACTATTTTGTGTTTCTTCGGTAGATATGTGCGTATTTTGGTTTCTCCTTCTAGGTACCTTCCTCATTTCGACTTTTTTACAAGTTAGTTAACTCATATCAAATAAATGTATAGCAGGGGGCCAAGGAAGGGGTTTTGAAATTTTTTTGAGTCTGACAGACGCCACGTGACTAGATGCGTTACACTTTGAAAAATATTTTTTTTTGTCAATCGATGTTTATATGTCTTAATCTGCATCATTATTTATTTGTATCACAAATTGTGATTAGCTGTGCTTTTTTGTTTATAAAACTGCTATTTTTCCTGCTGTTTAATGTAGTTTTTCATTTACGTGGTGTACGACTTGAATTTTTGTGGTTTCCTTGGAAAATATGTGGAGAAATTACTGCTCAGGACGACAACGAAGTTCTTCAATCAAAGCTCTTATTTCAGCAACCCAACCATTGAGTGTTTTTCAACGTGTGACTTCACTGTTTCATTTCAATTGACGGTAACTTGGGAAGGACAACGCCGTTTGTCGGCGTTGTCCTTCAACGACAACAACATTTGCCTTGCTTCTTAGTTTTCAATCTGCGTATGTGCAACGCTTTTGTCTTCATCAAGAACGTATCATATCTTATCCCAGTTAATTTGGTACAGGATAAACGCCACGTAGAAAAACAATATCGGCGACTGCTTTCTTTTCAGTCTGCAACGTTAGTGAAACGCTCCGCCATATCTACGACTGTTTATTTTTATTTATCCCAGCCGGAGAGATGCCACGTCGGTTCACCAGATATTGAGGTATTCTGTTTTCTTTTCGATATGTAATTGTGCAACTCTCGCAGATCCTCCATATAATTCTCTTAGTCCTCTCATTCTCTGTCCGTTGGTGTGTTAGAGCGGAACTTGTGACTGCAAGGAGCATCTGAATTTTCTTAGTAAAATTTACGAGTAGGTTCAGAGCGGTGCAGCGTAACGAGCTACTTTTTAGCGTGTTTCATTATTCAGAATCGTAAGTTTTATTTTAATTTATATTCCTGCATATATGTTTACTAATGCGGGAGGAAGTCGTAACTATTTGCAGTGTCTTTTGATGGAGTCAACAGATTCTGAAATGTCTGTAGCGTATGATGAGAGCGAAGATGAAGAAGATTCCTTAGAGGAACAATTGCAAAACACGGATACGAAGCAAGAAATTACTAGTGAGGAAGAAAGTAACCGAGACGATGAAGTGTCAGGTAAAAAATTTGTTTTCGGGAACATCCCAAGTAATACTGTGTAGTGGATTCTAAGACATTTTACATAGGGAACTTAGAAGTATACATGTCATCTCTATGACGACGATGTTAGTTTGCGGGAAATCACTGCGGTATGTCTTCACGATATACGATTTTTCGCCAACGTTGCCGTTGGCTTCTTCTAGTTAGAGTGACTGAAGTAAGAGGAAGCCGGAAATACCGTCGACGTGCGCTCAAAGCGCAGCATAAGTCGTAATAGACTTATATTTCATCTCTCCAAGCGCAATTTTCTCTTTGGCTGATTACCTAAGTTAAAATCTTATTCACCGATATGCCCTAACTGTTGCAAGAGTCGACCGTAATGGTTCCCCAGAGGGAGTTTCAGTTTTAGATTACCCTGTGTAAATACTGCACTAATTTGATCCTTTCTATTAATGCGTGCGATCCGTCTCAGCATAAGCATCTTGACTATGTAACGACGTCTTCCCTGTCTTTTCGCTCTTGCTCAACATTCTTGGTCGTACAAGAAACTTCCCGGTGAAACTCGTGTGACCTTTGCCCTTTATTTTGATAGGCGTGGGCCCAACACAATTACAGCAATCACTTTACGATGTTTCACATTTCTCTTCCGTTTATAATCACGTTTTCTCCTCTCTCTCAACAAATGTGAGTGTAAATTATTGAGTTTCTTGGAGGAAATTTCCAAATCGAAAAATTGACACAAATGATTCGCCCTCATTCGGCTGACTTCAGAGAACGTTCTTAAGAATGCATCGTTAAGATAGACGGCCAATTGCTGTTCATACTGATCCTCTCTAAATGACAAAGTGAGTAAATGAAAAGTATACTCATTATCTCTCAAAAGAACCGTTCCGGTTGTCTCGATAACTGCTGATTATTGTTAATAATATTATCAGGTATCTTCTCATACCATCTATTTTTAAGAACATTATAGCAAGAATTTTAAGAGTTAGCAAACACGTGAAGATGTAAGGCTGGTAGTAGTATTAGTAGTATTGTTAAAAGTGCTTCGGTAGCTGAGGTCACTTTACACATAGGCCCCCACCGGTAATCGAACCCGGGACCGCTTTCAACAAAGTCGAATGCGTTGCCCACTCAGCTATCACGGAACCCGACTGAAGGGCTCCCGACGTTGTTTTAGGCAATTATTTCCTAATACCTCTTCTTCATATTTTCCGCTGCAGTACTTCTTTTTAGTCAATTTTTGCCGAAAAGATTTAGGTCTGACAGGACCGGGACTATTTTCATGTCCGTTTCTCCTAGGAAATATTCCTAGCCGTATGACTTTTCGTTCAACACCATCCTTATCCTCGAGCAGAGGGATTCTTATGCGTTTAATATCACCATGATGGCAGTCAACAGAAACACCGAAAAATATGTTAAATCATGCTGCAAGTGCTATAGTACATTGAACTAAATCTGTACATTGCACAGTTCTGTTATTTAAACCCTACTGTAAAGTTCTGTTATTTAAACCCTACTGCTATTTAAACCCTACTGAAATACTGACATTATTACGATAATTTTATAAACATCATAATCGAAACCTAATCTCTTTATGTCTCGAGTAAAGAAGAATTTCTCTGCTGCGTAGCAAAGGGCTGTATTGCGTCATTTCTCAATGACTCATCAGTGAGATGAGCGGACATTCAGAGTTTAGAGGCAGACGCTCCCAGACTCGACAGTTTCAGATAAATTTATCTCTATTTATCTCCCATCTCTATAAATTGCCTGTGTCCTACGCAACTCTTCCTCTCTCCATTTTCTCTGCACGTTCCGTATCTTTTCGATGACTTCGGTATCTGTATTTCCCTCGTAAAATCTCCAGCGCGGTGTAGCCCGTTCTTCCGCCTCCAATTATCAGAGGGCTTTTCCGCTCCTAATAGCACGCTGAGTCCCTTTCACCCTTCTTCATCCTCATCTCATTTTATACCTTTCCTCTAGATTCTCTCTCTCTCTCTCTATCCCATTTCTTAGCTCTCTTCCGCCACATATCGATATAAACAAACAGAATATCCGCAGGAGAAATACGCAGAATAACAGCGGGAGAGGCTGAAAGGTTGAGATGCTTAGAAAAAGGTTCTAAAACGATTCCTTGAGGGACATTTAGACATAGAATGAGCACTCAAACCCCACTTTCAATCAAAACTGACTCAATCATAGACCTGTTTCGTACCTAATTATTGGAGGTGCATCGGTAAATACGAAAATTAACATTAAACATGACGAACAACTGTACACAAAGAGTTTAGACGATTCTCCACCGCCATTTCGCTTTACCTCCCCTCTTTTCAGCGTGTATTATATATTATCATTTCATTAGTGAACATGGTTCCACATAGATTTCATGGGGGATATTATGTGCCCTTAGTCCTGCTAAGGTTTGCCTTCCAACCACCCACAATAACAATAACAATAACAATACAATATTGTGGGTTACTGTGGGTGGTAGGAACACCACAATACAATATTAACCCACAACAACCCATATTCTATCTTCGAAACCCATATTCCATCTTCTAAACCCATATTTCATCTTCTAGAGATTTCCATCCTGCGTCCTGAAGCATTGGAGTAACGCTCACTGAATTTTTGTAACAATTTTTACGAAACGTATCGTCTTTTGCTGTACTTTTTCTAACTCTCGAATACAACGCTTTTCTGCAGGGTCCGATACACTTCATGCATATTCCAGGCGAGGCCTAAGCAACGCAACATAACATCGCTCACGAACTTTTTCTTCGGTTCTGCCGACTATTCTCTTAAAGAATGCGAGTTTCTTAAGTGATCGTCCCATATATTACGAATAATTAATTATTACCTCATGTTATATGTGAGGGTTACTTCAAGATATTTCACTGATTCTACTGTCGATAAAGCTTTCTCTCAGCGTCTGTACGAATAACCATTTGTATTTTTCTTTTCGAAGAAGTTAATTACTAAACATTTGTCTATAATGAGCTCTAATTGCAGATCATCGCACCATTTCATAATTTGCCAATATTATTCCGATTACGCTTCCTTGCGGCACACCAGAGGTCACTTTAACCAGATTGGAATTAATACCATCCTCTATTACTCGTTTTTCCCTGTCGGAAGGAAAGTCTTTAATCCAGTTTATTACTTCTCCATTTAAACCCGCAACCTCTAATTTAAACAGTAATTTATTATGTGAGACTTTATCCAATGCTTTCCGGAAATCTAAAAATATCGTGTCGACTTTCCTTTTATTTTCGGCAGATTTCAGGACATCGTGGCCTAACAACGACAGATGAGACTCGCAGAATCGGATTTTACGAAAACCGTGTTGGTTTCTCACTATGAATTTGGACATATCGAAAAAACCCATTAAGGAGCTAACTATTATATGTTCCATTATCTTACCACTTAATGGCGTTAAAGAGATAGGCCTATAATTTGCTGGATTCTCCTTTAAGCCACTTTCAAATATTAAAGTAACATTCGTAATTTTCCAATCTTTCCGCACCTTGCCTTCACTCATAGACTTTTTAAATATTACTTTAGGAAAGAGATGTATACTTTCCGCTACTTCTTTAAATGCGCGAGCTGGTATGTCTTCAGGATTTATTAGGTTTTACTCGTCGCAAAAGATTAATGATACAGTCTTCTCCGAAGACGATTTTCAACATGGCTTCAGACCAAACAACTTGTAGTAGGGTACCTGATGTATTATTGGACTTAAATACGCTACGGAAAAAATCATTTTATATATTTGCTTTGCCCTTAGCATTGTTATTTACGTTTCCGCTATTATCTTTTAATGAACCTACCGTTTGCATTTTTACCGTGGACCTCACGTACGTATGATTAAAAGGCTTTAGGGCCCTCATCTAAGTATTCACATAATATCTTCTTTTTAAATTGCCGAAGGGCATCTCGCATGGTTCGTTTCGTTTCCGATTTTGCTTGTTTGTAATCGCTCTTTACTTAGTCCGTATTGATATCGTTTGGATGCCTCGCGTAGGCTTTTAATTTCGATTTCAAACGCCTCTGTTTCTTTAGAGCTTTTCTAGTTTCTTTTTTATACCACCTAGAATCATTATTTTGTTTAGAATATTTAAAGTGTAAAAATGTACCCATATGATCACGAAAGTTTATCACGAAATCCAATAAATGTTACCAAAGAGGATTGTACACATACGCTTTCATCACGTACCGATGTAAATAAACAGAAAATCGTAGGAGAAATTCAAGGGTTGAAATGCAAAGTAAAGGAAACGGCTTTTGTTACTCCCCGCTCTTTTCTCTCCTTTCTGTCTACCTCTTCGATCAAGTACATGCTAAAAAGGACCATTCCCATCATATACTCCTCCCTGAAGTGTGTGTCTCAAAACTCATCGCTTGAAATTCAATTATTGCAACGTTTTTGCTCATCAGCAGTCCTTGAGATGGAAATCTTTTCCATCTATGTTCCGTTATTGTTTACAACTCGCTGAGAACACTACTCCTTCAGCTTTCTTCATGCCACCCTTGATTTCAAAACGTCGCTGATTTAACTCGGTATATTCTCAAGCTTCAAAATCGGTTCGTGCCTCTTCGAGCCTGATCGGTTCGAACGACAATCGATTCATGCGACTCGCACGTGAATGATTCCAGGGGATTTCCGCTTACCGCATTCAATTAGGACCATTTGCGTGTTTTCTTCCCTTTTTGTATTTTTCCCTGGGAATAATTCTTTAATAGGAACAGATGCTTTAAAACCACCAAGAAATATACTCCTTTATTAAATATACATTTTTTGCGTGTTTAAGATGAAACTTGTCCTGTCTCCGCTCTTGATAAACCAGTGGAACAAAGTAACAGTCAGTTAACGAATTAATCGAGGAAAATTTCTCTTAGTCTACAGTTATAATTAAAATGCTTCACCTTGAAATTTTCCTAGGGGCGAGCCTTTACTTGGATAGTCATCTTTCACCCTTTCCATTATGTAATTAATATGTTATATAAAAAACCGAAATCGGAGCTATATGTTATTCACTGTTGAATTTAAGACATAATATGAATCTTTTGATTCAGATATTATCTTCAGATTGTGATCATTACTCCATAGAGTCCTACTTTATGTTTTCAACTGTTTTCCCACAAAACCAGTACGATTTCACGATAGTGGAAATCTCTCAGTTTATCATTAAGACCAATATGAAGCCAATCACGCTTAATTCTTATTTTTGCAATTAAAATTGATATTTCGTTTAGGAAAGACCAGTCATTATGATGAAACTATATTTCCTACTTCGTAGATTGATTTGGTTTCCATATCAGTATCTGAAACACCAAACTATAGAAGAAATTCCCTCGATAGGAATTAGTGTTGTTGAAAATGCCTCGACAGCTGAGGTCATTTCGCCAATGTGGGTAATCGAATCCGGGACATCTTTGACAGAAGACAAATGCGCTACCCACTCGGCTCTCTGGAGGCCCCTTTTCTCGATAGGCAATGCTAAACTAGTTTAAGATATGTTTAAGATGATTCACATTAGAGTGTGGCATAAATAAGCTTAGCCGATATAAAATATATTAAAATAAATATTAAAATTTCCAGATGAGAGTAATACAGGTAACCCTGTTTTTATTGGCCTATATTGAGTAAGCTCTACAATTTATTCCACTGAGAAATAGCCTGGAGAATGCAAAAGATGAGCATTTTTCTTAGAATCTATCAGTTTAGATTTTTAAGGCTGGAATGACGTGAACTTCTCTTACTAGATAAACGAATTTTCCATCGTAGAATTGTTACTAGTGTGTGTCTTAAGAGTTTCAATGTACATACGGAGAAGCAAAATGAGGTAAATTTTGATAAAATAGTAGGTGAATTGAAGTTCTCTATTCTTGCACTCTTGAATGAAACAAATTCCTGTATATATAAAAATTATGAAATGTGAAATGAAAGGTGAAAATTCTACTTCAAATTCAACCTATACCAATAAAAACCTATAGAATGAGTGAAGTAGAAAGCGTAACTTAGGCTTAGATCCACAAGGTCACTTAAGTCTAGACGATCCAACGCAAAAATGAATCTCTTAACACAGTTCAATATCAAATATCTACTTGTGAAATGTCATACTCTAATTCCTGCATTATGATTAGCATATCTTATAATGCTAGGATTTTCAATATTAAACCAACTAATATGCACATACGTGTTTTCCGCTATTGGAAATATGTAAGACGTCAGTACGAAAACGCGATTTATTAATTTTATTTAATATTTGTCATCGAAATAGCTGAAGGGTCCTTTGGAAGCTATTTTTATATTAGTTATTGCACACAATAGTTGAAGATATTTTTGCATAAGTTTTACATCAGTTTTTTTTCTAACCCATTACTTTCGCTTAACTTCAATCTCCGTCCAACCTATGTCAGTCCTGGGAATAATTTCACAAATCTCGACTGTTTACGAAGATAAGTCTGGAAATAATCGTCTCTGATCTTCCGCAAAGACTGCGTACGTGATCTTATGAGCATAGGCAGAATCACATGTGTTGGAGCTTATCCGCCACCTGGCCATCCATCACCCGCCACAGACAGCGAACCTATCCCGCTATGATTGCGCCACGTTTAGCGCAAACTAATTTGAAGAATATACGTAGAACGCGCCGCGTAATTTCGAAAAGGAAGAAAGAACGTGCGGAGATGATTCACTTTGGCAAACATAGAGGAGCTAAAGGATGAGTAATGAGGCAACAAGTGGGTTAATGTATGAGAAAATGAAATTAGCGTTGGAATAACATCACAGCAAAAGGCATCGTCTCTTCGCTTTCTTACGGTTAGGCAAATCTAAATTTAGACGATAATTACCTCGATATGGTTCTTGAAAACCTTGGTGAGAGAAATGCTGCGAAATGTGTCTGGATTTTTCTGATCGTACCATTACTGTGGCGATAAAATTATTTCATTTTATTACTATACATATCGTCGTGTATGGATGGAATATAATTAATTTTTTCCGTAATTTTTAAAGTTCAGTTATTGCAAAAAATATATTTAATTGATAATTAAAATTATTTCAATTATAAGTAATGAAAATTGGAAATAAAAAACTAGCATGATAAAGTTATTAATGATCTACCTGTTTAACCATTTTAAGAAACCTTAGATAATTCTAACATCCGAATACTTACATTAACTCTAATTCACTTCAAACGTTCCGTACCCACCACCGTTATATGATGCTCAAGTATCAATAGAATGATCACCTACATGTAGAATTATCCTTTAGAATATTAGAATCTGTAGTTGTCAAGCATTACATAGTATTTTCTCTATAAGAAGTTATACTAAAATGTGACATTTTTCGATCAAATGCATCTTATTAAAATATCTTAAATTCAAAACAATGAGATGTATATGAAATAATCTGTCTAATATTAGATAGTATATACCATAAGTATCTTAGTATTAAATTGTGAATATCTTTAACAATGAGCAAAATTAAAGTTTAGGTAGAATGTCGATCCTCTCTCTTAGTTTCTTTAATAAAATCTCTCTAAAATATTGATGAAGAATTAGATAGTTTATCATTATCATTCTATCAATTACTTCATATAAAATTGACGAGACGAATCGTCTGTTACTTGGCCATTTACGGTAAGGATGTTGGATACTCAAACGTCTATCACTTAATTCGCCTCAATTACGTTTGTATCTTGCCTTTTCGTCAAAATTTTATCGCCTTTGAAAACCTAAGTAAATATTTTAACTCTGATATATTTATGTTGACAAGAAGAGTATTCATGGAATCAATTTTCCAAAAAAATAACCAACCTGTTGCGGTTACACGCAGGGAATATTTCAATGAAAGCGAACTGTTTCCAGATAGAGAATTCCCATCACATTCCCTTTAGCCAACATTGCCCATCACTTCCAACTTTCCCGAAAACTCTTGGTCCCACCGCTTAAAGAGATCGTCAAAGTATACTTCGAATAAAAATGAGCAATTTTGTGAGATTTATAATGCTCGCTAATGCTAGTAGTCGTAAGCCTATACTGTTGAGCGAACATTCGCAAAGTATTTTTGGGAAGTATTCCATGACCTTTAAGGGTAACAGGGAGCCGTGTTAGCACTTTCAACCTCATAGGCCGGCTTAATCGCCCCTTTCCTTACCAGTATAGACAAAGCGTTATCCTGTGCGGCCAAACGCTCCCCATCGAAGCTTCCCCACGGCCGACAGATCGTAAGAGGCCGAGTTTACGGCTTTAAAAGTTTAATCAACATCGCCTCTTTCCACGTTCTCGAGGTTCATAAATTTTTGCCGATCCGGAATGTCTCGGCGAGGGAAACAGTTGGCCGCCCAGGATCAGAGGAATCCTTTGCTTTGTGCAGCGGTTTCGAGTAGGGAGGTGCTTTCACTTCGTTAACCCTTAACGACGCGTACCCCGAATAATTCAAGGGCCTCTCTCTCCGCATTCCACTCGTTAAATCCTTTTTCCTCTCTCGCCAGCCGATGCTGGGACGATGCCGGAGACGGGGCGTCCTGGGTCCCGGATTTTCGGTGGCTTCCGGCGGTGGAAGTGGGGTGTGCCCTGGGGAGGACAGCGGCGGAGAGTACTACCGCTTGCGGAGCTTCTCCATCACTTCAAAAGGAGTCATCAATTGCGGGGATTCGTTCAGGTCCCGGAGAAGATCCCGGTCCATCAACTCTGTCAGCTCGGTGGCCTCCAGCCAGAGCGGAGGCGGGAGAGGGGACGTGGCGGGCGGAGGCAGGGAGAGGATACCAAGGTGAGTGCTAAAAGGGACTGCCCCGTGTCTGCAAACGCCAGATTCCCCAGATTTTGCCCTCTTCTTTTCATCCAATGAGATCCACGCTCCCCTTTTATGAGTCAGTTAATTGAATACCGTGTTTTCAAAGCTATAGATCGATCTGGAATAGATGGAGTCTCTTTCCGATAGCCCCTATCCGATCAGCCATCACCAACAGAGAATGTGGGATTAATTCATCTATCGTACCACTGAACTCTATCTTGATATTGGATCGAAAGTTTTACAACGTAACATCACTTTGACATGATGTCACCTCCTTTGATCATGATGTTTCCTGGTAAAATGTCCGAAGTCAATCAATGGACGATTTTCATGATTTGGGTATCGTTGGGAAGTATTATTATTGAAAAATTGGATCTTTTTAGGATATTTTTACGATTCACTTTGCACGTTCGCTACTTTATTGTTATTGAGTAATTTATGCAAGGGGTAATTGAGTAAATTATGCATTTCTCAATTTGTCAAAGCTTTCACTTTATAACTTAAATGGATTAATTTAGGTTTATAATCCCTTGTAATCACCATTTTTTGTAGAAGGCTTAACAGAGAGTTGGACGCATGGCCAATATAATTCATAGATTCTCATTTACTTTTTAACCCATAGACACTTGATTTATTTGGAAAAATTCGACCACAATTTGGCAAAATCTTTATTTGCTAATTTTACAGTAGCGTTGACTTTTAAATTAAAAATTTAATATGATTTGAAGGTTCGATCTTTTGATAATTTTTGATCAAGAATTGCAAATGAGATAAATTCCGGCGATCAAAATACGGAGCCCATCTTGATAAGGACATATAAAGTTACCATTCCTGGAGGATGGGAATGTGAATTTTTAGCTGCAGATTAAACATGAAAAGAACAGATTATACATGAATAGCACTACTTAATAAGTGTGTGTTTGTTGACGAATGGCGATGAAACTGATAGAATTGACGTCTATATATATATATATATGTTTACTAATGCGAGGAGGAAGTCGTAACTATTTGCAGTGTCTTTTGATGGAGTCAACAGATTCTGAAATGTCTGTAGCGTATGATGAGAGCGAAGATGAAGAAGATTCCTTAGAGGAACAATTGCAAAACACGGATACGAAGCAAGAAATTANTTTCAAATCTTCTGACACTTTTAAGCAATTACATAAAATATTTTTAAGCAAAATGTATTCGCTATTTACCTTTCTTTGTGTTAGAACCTTTGCGCCCTTCCCAAGGATAAACGTACGTGAGTGCGGATGTAGGACCGGAACTCGAACCTGGACTATTCCAGAAAGTCTCCCGAGCGGCATGTCTAATTACTCTGGCGCGATATCTCAATTAGTTAGAGCAGTCACCCGGAAAGTGGAAGATCCGGGTACGAGTTCCGATTCTATCAAACTTTTTTCATGTCCGTTTCTTCTTGGAAATATTTCTAGGCGCACACCTTAATGTGCCTTTCGCCCTTTTCCTTATCTATTCCATTCTTAAGACGAATATAGTTAACGAATAGAAAATATTTCTACAAAAGTTCATGGTTCACCAAATATCAATCAAAAGCATCATTTTGCCTTAGTGATGTACGTATCGAAGGAGACAGCTACCATCCTCTGCCTTATCGGTAGGCAATGCCAATGCAATTGTGCACTGCGGGCTACACAGCACTAAAAGGGCTTAGCAAGTATTCTTTCATTAGAAGGAATCTCTCGTGATGATATAAACTTAATAAAACATGAAATAGCACCACTGTATGTGCATAGAAAATATACAAATAGTGTTATTAATTTGATAATAATCTTAGTCTCTTTCTTTTATAAATTTCCTAACCCATTTTTTTATTCCTCTGAATCTTTTCTCTCTGAAACGGAAAACTAATGACAGGAAAAGCTAAAAGTATGCATTCAATAGATATACTTAATATAGTCTGTACTAATCATGGGCGGCTGTGGCAGATTTTGCCAACGAAACATTTACTCGTTAAAAGAAACTTCATAGTTTTTCTCATATCATCCACGGCTAAGGCATATTGATTGATTTACTTATTGAATTCCTAAATTAATAATGGTTACTAATCGAATTCGTCGGTAACAATAGGAGTTAATGGTTTCTCATACAATTGTCTCTCTTTTGATCAGAAAAGGTCAAATAATTCCCAAATTAAGCTTATTAAAGACGAAAATTCCGGCGCTGAGAGAATCAAATTAAAGCTTCCCTTTGAAATGCAAACGAAAGGCGTTAAAAATAATCTTATATTCGTCATTCATTTATAATTTTCACTGAAGATCTTTCCTCAAATATAACATTCGACTCCCTCTTATTAGTTAAGAATAGAAAACTTTGCTGGGGGAATCTCTACAAAAGAGTTACTATAAAAGAATTTTCTTATAAATAGTCATATAAGAAGAACCATTCCATATAATAACTACATGGCATGAAGAAAATTATCTTATGAGTATACTTACACCAATTTTGATAAAAATAAAATATATTTAATTTTCATGTATAGTTACTTATTCGCTAAAATATTTTTATAATTCCGATATTCCAGACAATCTTAATGTACATCTAAATTTACAACAAGAGTGGTTAAACATATGCTTCTATAATGCTTCCGTTTAGAGTATAATTTATTCTTGACCTCGGATAAGAAAGATGATATCTGTAAACTTTGCTGCAGAATCTGCCGTCCGCTAACTCAGCATTTTACAGAGCCATATATAAAAAGAAAAATAACGGTTTTCTCTACCAATCTACCATCTCGAATTCTCTTCAAAACACAAATCTATGGTAACGGATGTCTCCATATGTCTGCTCCAAACTACATCTCTATCGATTTTATTGACCTCTGGGTTAGGGGAGAGGAAAGACTGAAGGTGGATGGTAGGACTTCTGGAAACAACTAACCAATCCTAAAAAAGACAGTTATTTTGTTTTCTGATCAGTTTATAGATCAAGGAATCTTAAAAGAAGGTACTTGACGCAGTTTCTCTTAGGAAAGTAAAGATCAATGAGACATATATCATTGATGGTCACCGGAAAGAAAACCCTGGAGTAATAAAATCCCCTCGGAAAAATAACCTTAAAGAAAAAACCCCGGAGGAGAGAAGCCCCCAGAGGAGAAATATAGGATTACATAATTAGCTTGGTTGAGTTAGGATAAGAACGGAACTTGGATACAAAAAATACTACCTGTGCTTATGAGGTAATATTAGTACCAGCTAGTAACCAGGTTGAGTTGTTTAGGGTAAGTTATCATTTCTTAGTTTATTTCTGCTTTATTTTAATGTGTCAATAAGTTATGTCTATTCCTGAATATTTCTTATATTAATTTTTACATATAATTTATGATTTCTTGTACAATCCTTATCCTTCTCCGTGGATTCTTTCCTCCAAGAGCTTTTTCCATTCCTGGAAATTTCCTTCACCAGGGTTTTCTTCACCAACCCAGGGGCCTTTTTCCTAGACCCGTTATTGATGATTCGTACATGAGTATATACTTTTTGTAAATATACTTTCTCAATGTGTTAGTTAAATTAAGCTCCTAAGGAAGAATGGACTTGAAGAAAGTCTGACGGGACCGTCAGACTTTTTTCAAGTCCATTCTTCCTTGGGAGTTTTCGTGGGTGCGCACCATCTTGCGCAAAATCACCCTTGCCCGTTTCCTGTATTAAATTAAGCTATTAAGAAAGGCTTGTTGGGTATAAATCTGCGGAGAAAAAGGTTCGTGCTTCATCCGTGAGATGTTGGAGATTTTTCATGATCAAACTCAAGAAACAAAACTAAATTTGCAAAATTTTTACTTATTTTCTACAAATTCATTTTTATGGCCAAAGCTTCGTTTCTGAGCTACATCATCAGTTAAACAACAAAAATAAATGGCAAGTCGTATAAATACAAATCCGGATAGTGAAATGAAAGGTAAAGGAAATGGAGAATGAGGGATTGGTTTATAGCGGGAGGATGTAAGGGGATAAAGAACGAGATTGAGGGTAGCGAAGGGTGAAAGTGAGGATTTTGGTAAGGTTTAGAGGCGAAATTGTACTATAAACTCCAAAGGATGAAGATTATAACAAAATTGAAAACTTATTAGGTGTGAAAAAGCTAGATACAAAGCCTCTGGGCCTCTGGATGGATGAAATTACCTCTGTGTTAGTGACCACTTTTCAATTTCAATTGAACATATGACATAGATCTACCGGATGAACAACTAGGTTACGCGTTCGACTTCAATGAAAGTGGTCCCGGATTCGATTCTCGGTGGTTGCTCATGTGCGAAATGACCTTAGCTGTCGAAGCACTTTCAAAATTACCACCGACTTACAAAGGATGACCATAAATATCGCAATATAAAAGTACATGATTGCGGAATATGTTTTAAAATTTTCTGCTTAAAATAACTCAGCCAAAATTTGTACATTCGTAGATCGAGAATTTCAGATATTGCTATGCTGATTTTGTATTTTTCGCAATTTTTGTTAGTTTTCATGGGCTAAATTTTCCATAACAGTCGCTTTTCCAATTATTAACGGTCTATAACTTCTTATTTTTTATGTCTGAAGTTTGGCGGAAAGGTTAGCTATAGATGATGCTATGTGCGATTTTTTTTATATAAATGCATTGTCAAACTTTCCGTCGATATTGAATTTTTATGTATAAAGCTACACCAGAGAGATGAGGAGAGAGTGATGAGAAGGAAACGTGAACAGGAGATGCTCAATTCATGCGAATGTTTGTAGGCGAAACTAAGAGGGAAAGGTTGAGCAAGCAGAAATTGCCGGGGGAAAAAACGGAAGACTTGAGTTTGCAATGTATAAGGATTTGCTCTCGTCTCTCTCTGGGGACATAAGTAGGGAAATAAGTAGTGAAATGTGAGTGGGAATCTATGGAGGAGCAAGCGGGAGGATGTGGGGCGTAGAACTGGAAAACATACGTCGAGGTTTTCAGCTGTGGAAGGGTGAGGCGTACTCGTATCTCCAACGAAGCGTTCCTAGAGACGGAGGGCCCCCGCCTCGTCTTCGGAGAACCAAGTTTGGCGGAAGGAGTGAGCGAAGAAGATGCAAACTTAGAGAAAAATGAGAGCGAAAAAGGGGGAAAGGAGGAAGTTGTTGCGGATGAGTGTGGGCGACAAAGGAAGGATGGAAGGCGAGACAAAGGAGAGCAGAAGGGCAGACGCAAAGTGGAAAGGGTCCGGAAGGAAAGAGCGGAAGAAGATGGTCAAAGAGGGGGTCGAAATTGGATGGAGACTAGGGTTCGGATGGGACCAAATCGATAAAAAGTAAGAATTCCTTATAGGTTAAGGAGACACGGAGGTGATCCGAGCTTCGTGGATTGCTGAACATTGCCCCATTAATCCCCCTTTTTGAGGAATCACCATTGAGACAGTTGCGCCGTTGAACTTTTTCCGGTATACCACATAATTCCTTTTCTTCTCCCGAGAGAACCGATTTTTTATTAGTTCGAGAAACTGGCAAGAAAAACGTCTGAGGAGATTTTCCGTCTAGCAGGCATCCCGCCGTCTACTGCGTTCCTCTTCGCTTTATTTTTCAGAGGGGAACCGATTTCATTCTTTCGTCGACCGCGCAGATCGCGTGGGATGGCTGAATAATGTATCGGAAAAGTGAAGGGAACTGCGAGCGGGGAGAAAAATTTCTTCGCCGGAGGGATGTAAATTTCGGTTGTTATTTCGATCCCAAATCCGCGAAGATTCACAGCGGCACGGATCGCGTCTCGAAGTTTCTTGTTTCCTTCCGCAGCCAAGTCGAACCCGTGCCGAAACTTCCCGCAACTCTCTTGTCATATTTCCCTCCTCCGAAGGGGAAGGAATCGGAAATTGGATCGTCGTAAGTGTAACAGAAAATAGGGATTGAGACTCATCTTTGGGTGTGTTAGTTTCGGAGGCGCTCTTTTTGACCTACGAACAAGGTCTTTCGGTCTCGAAACAAGTTTGGTTCTTTTTACCCTTGCTCTTCTTCTGCGGTTCCGGAGAATTTTTCCGAAAGAAAGGAGACGTTATTCAGTTTCAGGAAGAGAAGTAAACGAAGGAGGGAGGAATTTTGTGAATGAATAGTAAGGGACTAATAAGAATCGAACATTTCGCTTATAGGAAAGAAACAGTACCGATTCTACGATTAAGAAAGAGGTAAAAGATTGATTTTATGATAATAAGAGCTGTGGAGGGAAAGGAATGAACATTATTAAGCTGTTTGGTCTCTACCATACACGAATGTTAACTAAATCTGTATGTTGATAAATAATTGTGAATTATATTTTCATAACTATTGTTGAAAAGTATTTAAAATATTGTTGCGAAGGAAAACTAAGGAAAAAGATATAATAGAGATATAAATTAGTATAAAAATTGAGACAAAGGAGAAAATGATGTCATGATAAAAGTTAACGATAGATTCGAGTGAAAATTCATAACGGCAAAATACGATAATGTGTCTGCAATATATTCGTTGATAAATAGAAATGGATTGTCAAGAGAAAAAGAATTTTCAATGCGTGAAGTATATGACGGAGAGTAATGGGAAAAGATGAAGATCGAATCTTATAAGGAAAAATGTATTGAGTAGTTTTGAAGGATTTTAGTGTAAAGGCGGGGGAAATGTATGGTTCACTGCGTCATCATTATCAATAGGAATGAAAATAAAATCTGTAATCTCCAATCTTACTTATGTCATGTACGGAAGAGAGTAACTTTGTTGGTGGAAAAATAGACTGACCTGAATCCAATCCATCTGTGAATTTTTAGAGGAGTTTTAATAAGGGGATCAATTCTTCCACAGGACTACAGCGCAAAGGATAAGCAAGAATGTTTCCAGAAGAGATGTGTGGCAGAGATAGCAATAATGGGGAAGGAAGAGAGGGCGAGAATTAGATGCAAAGTTGAATTTGTTGAGTCGTAATGGTTGAGGTGAAATGGAAAGTGGAGGAAAAGCCGGAGGCTGAGATGTGTGAAATGAGATAGGTGCGAACGAGGGTCAGAAATGCGGATAAGGGATTAGCGGAGATGAAGTCAGACACCTTCGAAGAACGGTAATTCATAGGTGAAATAGAAACCTGTTCCAACCCTTCGCAGTCCTTTGAAGATTCGAGTGCATTGTACGAAATATATAAGAGGATGAGAAGATTAAACTGAACTACGAAAAAGAAATAATCTATACACAAAAGAAACTAACTGCCAGAAGCCTTTGATAATAAGACTGAATGTGGTATTCATGTTTAGAAGGAAACTTCACAAACGTATTCATGGAGAGCGCATTTTCTCATCTTTGCAGTGATATTATCATATGTCCCTATGTACGTTCAGATAGCATTCCATAGGGTATTCTGTAGTTAATGCCAAAATGTTAACGAAGGAATGCTCTTGAAGTTCCCGTACCATCCCCTAAGTTCTCTACTTTGAGCTATTCGTCGTTTTCATTAAATTAAATTGCTCATATTTACCCCATTGATGGCAGTCTTAAATTATTCGGGAAATTCTGTATAGTTCTAGGACGTTTACCATCACAGAAGGAAAGAGAAGCTTTAGAGGTTGTCGCAGTAGACGTGTATTTTTCCCCATGCGAACGATAATAATATATGTAGGTCGGCATCATGCTCTGTCTAAGTATTCGAAGCGAAGAGAGCTAATGGCCGGGAAATCTCTCCAACGACACTCATTAAACTTCTGTGATTCCCATCATAGTCGTCTGTAGGTCTAAATATCCATTGACCCAAAAGCATGATACTCTGTCTACGCCTGCAGTTAATTAGCAATATAATCTAATTTACCTTACATTCTGATATGCGATTCTCAATATAATTAGTACATAAATGGTAAAACGGAATACTAAGTAGCTAAAAATTTGAAAATTTTGTAATGAGAATGTAAGTATATATATATAGATGATTTTATTACTGAGGATGTCATGGTTTTAATCTTCGGAACAGCCTCAGACTAAATCTACGCGTAATTAAAAAAAAATTACATAAAATATTTTTAAGCAAAATGTATTCGCTATTTACCTTTCTTTGTGTTAGAACCTTTGCGCCCTTCCCAAGGATAAACGTACGTGAGTGCGGATGTAGGACCGGAACTCGAACCTGGACTATTCCAGAAAGTCTCCCGAGCGGCATGTCTAATTACTCTGGCGCGATATCTCAATTAGTTAGAGCAGTCACCCGGAAAGTGGAAGATCCGGGTACGAGTTCCGATTCTATCAAACTTTTTTCATGTCCGTTTCTTCTTGGAAATATTTCTAGGCGCACACCTTAATGTGCCTTTCGCCCTTTTCCTTATCTATTCCATTCTTAAGACGAATATAGTTAACGAATAGAAAATATTTCTACAAAAGTTCATGGTTCACCAAATATCAATCAAAAGCATCATTTTGCCTTAGTGATGTACGTATCGAAGGAGACAGCTACCATCCTCTGCCTTATCGGTAGGCAATGCCAATGCAATTGTGCACTGCGGGCTACACAGCACTAAAAGGGCTTAGCAAGTATTCTTTCATTAGAAGGAATCTCTCGTGATGATATAAACTTAATAAAACATGAAATAGCACCACTGTATGTGCATAGAAAATATACAAATAGTGTTATTAATTTGATAATAATCTTAGTCTCTTTCTTTTATAAATTTCCTAACCCATTTTTTTATTCCTCTGAATCTTTTCTCTCTGAAACGGAAAACTAATGACAGGAAAAGCTAAAAGTATGCATTCAATAGATATACTTAATATAGTCTGTACTAATCATGGGCGGCTGTGGCAGATTTTGCCAACGAAACATTTACTCGTTAAAAGAAACTTCATAGTTTTTCTCATATCATCCACGGCTAAGGCATTGGAAGGGATAGTTTGATCTCGATAAAAAATTATTTTAATTTTCGGAAACTTTTTTATTTAAAGTCATTTCGGCTTTTTTAAATTCTAATATAGAGAAATAAAAGTCTTGCGAAGCGGTTATATTTACATTCCTGGTATCTTTTGAGACTTAAGAACTATTGTGTCATTCTGTTACATCTAGATTCATAATTTAAGGAAATTAAT
>KZ308388.1:855568-883270 GCA_000376725.2 Ladona fulva | reverse complement strand
TTGAATCCAGATTCTACCCGAATCCAATAATTTCAAACAATTTTAATGTAGCTATAATAAGGAAGAAATATAATATCGAACACGAATTAAAAGTTGAAGAAGATTTCATTTTCTGGTACTGGTACTAGAAAATTTTTCTATACTTTTTTTGGTGTTATTTAAAGATTTCCCAAAATGAAATCGAATACCGTTAGAGCTTAATAAAGGTTTAGGTCTTTCCAGCAAGTGGGATGTTGTTGAGAAATGAGCCCTTTATCTTCTATCGTATGCAATATGTGACTCAATGAAACAGATGGTCTCGTTGGAAGTGATTGATTGGAAAGGGCTTGCGCAAGGGCCCCTAAAATTGGATGCGAGCTTCTCTGTTCCTCTAGAGGACCAGGTGGTAAATGGACAGCTCTGATAAAATCTACGAAATTCTCGTGGCTGGAATGTTTATTTTTATCCAAGCCATCTCAGGTGAAGTGTACTGAGGGAGCGTGATTTAACTTGGCTAATAGTTAGCGTGTTTACGTTGATTTCACGATATGGCCCGCCATACACCCCAGATGTGATCTTCTAGCGATCACCCATGATGGGTTTCAGAATTGTAATTTTTTATAATATAATTGGAAATAATTCAAATAACAATTATTATAAAATAATTGGCGATAATTGGAAAATTGAGAATGAAAACAATAATCAAAAATATGTTCCTGAAGACACGTTTTGAGAATATCGACCTAAGGTTCAATTTCTGATTTAAAAAGGTTTATCAGTATAGGACCTCTGGCGGCAGTTCGTGCCCCGAAGTGGAGGCTGTTTGCCTTGTTCACAAAGTATTTCCCTTAACAGTGTAGAATAGACGCGGCATGGTAGTTCAGTGGTTATAAGTTAGTGCCCGGTAAGTGGGAGACCTGGGTTCGAGTTCCAGTCATGTCGCTATTTTTCACACTTGTCATTCCTTTAGAATCCTTATCCTTATATTTATCCTTAATATTTCTTCGTTTCCCCAAAATTACAAATATGGAGCCCAGGGTCCCATTTTGTGATATCTATACGTCTCTTCTCTTCTTAGAAGTTGTGCATACCTGATTCAGCTTGATCACAATACAATTTCCGTAAAACCTTTTTTCGAGAGTAAGCAAGGTAAACATTGCTTTCCGAAAGTTAGCAACGCGGAACGTGTTCCTTTCCTCGTAATATGCCTTGAAAATGGAAAGGAGATTATTAAAATCAATTCTATGTCTCAGGGGGTTATCCATTTCTAATCCAATTAAACTGAAGCATTCTTCTCTTAAGAAGCACGTATCGAGTCTCCATCTGCTCCTTAATCGAGGGAATTAGTCATCATGGAAAAAGGGGCGATAACCTGTTGAGTGGAGGAGGAAGCAGATGTGAAATCACGTGGTTCCTGTAAAAACGAGCCATTCTGTAGGCGTCATTGTGGTCTACTGAATCTCTTCGTGCTGCATATATGGAATGGAATCTTAACAGCTTCATTATAAGTAACTTAAATGTCAACGACTATTTCCTTTTCCGTCTTCACTCTTTCTTTCCTCTCTGTTTGCCATTTTAACCTCAATTATTTTCATTTGATTCTTGCTTAGATACTCAACTCCTTAAAAATAGAAGAGAATTTTGACAAATTTTTTCGCGATTTCTATTTTGCTTTTACTCTCTCTTTCAAACATTCGTCGATACCTACATTGCTTCCATTTCATCATCTCATTCTCCGACTCTAAGAATAACGTTTATAGAATGGAATGCTCCACCTTTATTCCATTTCACTTGTTGTTTTCTTGCAGGAATTAGGAAATGAGCTTTGAATTTTCGATAACCAATTTTTAAGATTCAATTACCATAAGTTCCAGAAACAAACAGAAGTTTTAGTAGAATATAAATGATCTTCTTAAAACCAACATTTATAATGAATAAACCGAAACTATCGAAAAAACGATCGAATCGAACGATTTTGACCTATTATTTTCGAACAGCCCTTTTTTAAGGAAAAGGATGACTTTGCGTGGAAAGGAGTGCTTTTAGGAAAATTTTCAAGGAGAAATGGACATGAATTAAAACCAAACAGTACTGGAACACGAACCCGGATCTCCTTATTTCAGATCGGTTGCTCTGACCTTAAAAGTCTCCCAAACGGAATGTCTAAATCTTCTGGTCGGATAATTTTAAAGCAGCCGACGGGCAAATGGGAGATCTCGGTTCGAGTCCCAGTTAAACTATTTTCATGTTCGTCTCTCCCATTAAAAAAGATCAGTTGAGTGTGACTAGCTCGATTACATCTCGCCTTTTTCCATTACTATCCAGATTGATTGAGAGATAATACTTTACTGATCGAAGTATGAAAGTAATTTGTGCCGATCCGATTTTTCCGAATTATCTATTACTATGGTTTCTTGCAGGGAAACTTGAATAATTTATTTTGCTAATATTCTACAGTCAAGAATTTGCTTTATTGCTAAAATAATGATGCATTTCAGCAATCGGCTTTTAACCTAAATGCTACTCGTTTGTGAAAGTTTAAACTTCTGATTCATCTTAACAGAAGCTGCAGTTTTTGTTACACGTCGTTCATCTTCCTGAATTGTTTTTGCAAAATTTCGTCCCTGGCTCTCCATCCTTCTTTATCCTATGGCTTCCATAAACCACTCCCTTTAATCGCCCATCCATCTCTTCTCGTTGCAATCTTGATCCATCTGCTCTAAGTGGTCTCTCCCCACGACATCTTCCTTTACGCCTCAATCTCGCAGGACTCAGCGGATGGATGGTTGGGAAAATGACATTTACAGCTCTCTCACCCTCTATCAACCGTGCATTCCAAGGACCACTCATTAATTAGGTCGGACGTGAAGTACTTCTAGAAGCTTAATGTACCCTCGGTGACCGATTCGGTGTGGTTACCATCAACAAACCCTCCTGCGGTAATCATTAACCACAAAACACTGCTCATTACCTACTGACGGAAACGGAGCAAGTAATCAGTCATTTTCTCAAATTTAACTGATTATAATTCTATTAATGGCTTTTTTCTGAATAACTTATAGGTAGATAACAATTCCCGTGAATAACGTCCTCGATAGCTCCGATTAGTCGATAATTATGAATTTCGGAATACTACGCCATAAGCTTCTTAATTAGTAGTTCCTTACGTCAAATTAATAAAAATGTTTCGTTAAACTAGACGTTTCCATAAAAGCTGTGGAATCCTTCCAAAAATAATAAAATTCCCATCGGATATTCCTACTCTCAACTTTTTATGAAAGCCTAGTTTTAAATACTCCCAATTTTAAAGAAAGAATCTATCATTAATATTATGCGGTTCTAACAAAATGTATGTGGTATTACAATAATTCTGTAAAACTTAAGCATTTAACTTCCTTATATTGTTACATAATTCAGTTTTTAAAGCAGCATTCCTTGCTAATTTGAAATTGATGTTTATTTTACCAAAAATATGAAATGGGCACTTATTTTCTTTTAGAAAAATCTGGAGCTAAGTAAGTTAGAGGCGATTAAGTCGATCATAGTTGCTATTCATCTCCATCTTGTAACATTGATGCCTCTGACCCGTAACTAATTGGTATATTATAAAAGTAAGACTCCTTAAACTTTTGAAACGTTTTAAGTTAGTATATCGAGATAAATATTATCACACATAATTATACAAATTTCAATTTTGCTTTCCATTAACCATGTGCAATATTTTTTCTTTTAAACTCGTCTGATATTCTTTATTTTCAATTTAATGTTAGATTTGATTGATAATTTTTCTATAAAGTTCATCTCACAATTTTTTTTATTTCTTAACCACGACAAATGGCAGTAATTACGTGCTCCTTTTGTAATAGCAAAAAACACATCACGGAAACGAGGTTTTAATGAGTTCATGCATCTCGGATGCTACATTCTTTCTTTTCCGGAAAATTAAAATTTTCAGTTGGTCATGACATCCCCTTTCTCTTCAACTCTCTCAGAGTTATCATACTGCCACATTGTTTGCCAATCTTTAGTTTTTTTTATGAGAGGATGGAGGTAAAGAGAGAGATTATATTGCTGAGAACGCATAACCGAAGATAAAGCGTCCCTTAGTTTTTCCGCAGCTGAATTTCGACAAAAACGAACGCATTAGCGATCCAAAATCCAATTAAAATGTAAGTTTCGATGATGGAAATTTAAGACATATCTCGTAACTCCGCACTAATGACTGAAGGTAAGATGGGTCGCATATTTAATCAGCCGAACTAAAAGACTCAAAAACTCTTGTGTACTCTCATAATGAAGTCATTATTTGATTAACCTGATTTCGTCCATTTTCGATAAATATTAAGTAAATTGTTGTTCAGATGAAAAGTGACCTGTTTAACTTTCGATAGGAGCATAAGCTGGTTCACGAGGGCTCTTAAAATGTAAATAATCGTGATGCATAAGTTAGTTAGACTTTTCTTCCTTTTCCAGTATTTAATTAGTTAAGAGACGTGAACTTTCTCAGATTCCATATTAAATTTGGTCCTCTTCTCAAACGGAAGAAAGAGTTAGTTGAAAGGAATACGTTAATGGTCACGTGACTTTAATCTTAGCATTGTTGTATTAGAAAAGCGATGAGATACGATGAATTATGGCATTGGTTACTCTACAGTCGCAAATGAAATGTTTCTGAAAACAGCTTCCTGAAAACGCTTTTCAATTAAAGCGTACCTTCCTCATTTTCCATCTTTCCAACAAATACACTCATATCTAGCTGAGTTGAAATCTAAAATGGAAATGCTACAATCTCGATTATTATTTCAACAGAATAATTTACCTTTCAACTTTAGCCCTGTATTTCTAGTATCGCTAAAGTAGTGGATAAAATGATTTTGTTGCAACCAAGAGGTGGCGGGTTTTAATCCTTCATCGGATTCGGGTGCCTGTATTTATGGAATGATATTTTAGATGTAACCGAGGATTTTTTCCTTTTCTTCAGAACAAGTCTTCATTTCCATTTTGTCACTGTGATTTACCATACAATGTGACGTGCACAATTCAGTTATTCCTGTATTTTCCTTTTAATATTACATATTAAGGTATTATTTAAGATACTTGTCATATTATAAGTGATTATTTAAGATGCTATAAGCTAAGTCTTCAAGTATAAGTAAGTTGTCTCTACCATTGAAAGAATTAAAATCGAATAACGTTGCTGCTAGACCGAGTCCATGCAGCAATTACCATCAATTCCAAACGTTTACTTTCCGTATCTTTATATTTCGCTATTATTTCAATTCTTCCTGTCATAAATTAACAAAATGTATGCAATGATAACATAATAACATTTTTTGTTACTTATTTACCGTATTCGAAACTGTTTATAACTTACCGGCCGCGGTGGCGGAGTGGTTAGCGTGCTAGCTTTCCAACACTATTCTACTCGGATTTTTCCGAATAGGGAATGGTTGTGTGTACTTGTAAATAGTAATAATTATTAAAATGGATGTAATTGGGGTAAACCTGTTTCCATTATAGAAGTTATTATTATTATTAAAACAACGGACGTATTTTCTCTCGAATTTTTAACTCATTCTAGTAATATTCAGTTGTCTCCCTTCCCCTCTCTATAACATCCACAAACTCATCACAGTCTGTGCCGTTTCAGCTCTGCATCGCAGTGCACCACTACGACCAACGGAAGTCTGGGCGATGACGACGCCGGCTTCCCAGAAGAGGGAGATGAGGTAGAAACGGAGCCGGCGTCTTACAGAGTGGTGATGCTCGGCGCCTCGGGTGTGGGCAAAACGGCGCTCACGACGCAGTTCACCACGTCCGAATACATGTGTGCTTACGACGCCTCACTAGGTGAGTGAAACGTGCACGAAGTTTCTTTTCTTCTCGCAGAGTTTCTAAAAGGATGGTAACAAACATTCATGGTTCCCTTCTCAGTGGTACCATTGTCTGGTGCAACTTTTTCCTTGTCTGTTCTTAGGTAACAAAGGCAAACACAAATAAATTAGAAAATCAGTCAGAACCAGAGCTTCGTGAAAAACTGAAAAAGCTGACGCTAAGGATACGAAGTGAAATTTTCAAATCCCTCGTTGTCTGAAAGTTTGGCAAATTTAGAAGATTTTTAATTGATTTGAAAACTTTACTACGTAACAGTCGCCTTATTTCGTTTTATATCTTGAATGAAAATTATGTATGTAAATTATGTTAAATCACATGGAGCGTACGATCATTTAGTCAGTTTTCATCGATTTAGTCAGTAGCGACAGTCTTCTAACATAAATAACATATCTATAAAAAAAGTTGCGTAGTACATACTTTTGTCGTTCTAAAAAATCAACTTTGGGCTTCATAAACATTGTAGTCTCGACTCTTAAATTATTTTGGGAGAGTTTTGTGAAAATAAAAAGGTCAGCACTGGAAACCCTTACTAGCACACTAAAATATAAATGGAAATTGCGCTAAATTGAAATTAAAATGAATTATCTTAATTTATTCATTGAACCATCTCAACTCAAAATACTTTGATAAATTTATTGGTTATTATGACTCAACAATTTCATTTGTAGAGGTAATTGGAGATTGGAGAATCCTATAAATTTCGTTACCTCATGAGACGAAGCTTTGCATGCATCTTTTTATCGATCAACTTTTTATTTTCTTGGTTCAGGGTCTCCTAATGCCGGTATGAGTAGCTAATTTAATTTTGGTTCCTACTTTCATATCCCGATTGAATGTATGCCATACTCTCGATACGTCTTTTGGTACAGGATTGATGAAAATGTATCTCATTTCATCATTTCACTTTTAAAAATACTACTACAACGTTTACATTAAATTATTAAATATTTGAATTTTACTATTCTGGTACATATTATTATATATTAGAAGTTGGACTCCTCCGTATCCTCCACTGCAGAGTGCTGAACAACAACACAAAAATGGCAGAAATACCGTAGATTTGGGATTCGGTTATTATGAGAGACTCACCCTCATTTCAATCGCATATTTAATCAGGGAGTAAGGTTCACAGAACTCCTTATTCCTAAAATGAGAAAATGAGGAAGTTGGTAAGCCATTGATTCCATTTCCGGAGATAAGTAGATAAAAGGTCAGGAGAGACGGAAAGGAAGGAAAAAAGGAGATCCAAAGAATACCAAACAACAGCCCATTTCCATCTTCTCGTATACTCTCACGTAAACGATCCTCCTCACCCCACTCCCAACGGAAGATCTACGAATGAATATTCAAACCAGTGGGGTTCTTGCCTCTCTAAGAGTTTTTCCTCGGGCGGATTCCAGGGCTTCGGAGGAGAGAATTCCTATCGCGGATCCGCCTCCCTTTTACATGTAAACGTTAAAGGTCAAATCCTTTAATTCGAGGGAATCATTATGTATACAAATCCTTGTTATTAAATACGTTTATAAGAGCCGCTCCGGAAACACCCTCGCAAGTTTTATTTGGAAGGTAAATTAAGGCTGCTCAAAGTTGTCAAGTTTATACGACAGCATTGTTCGGGGAGAAGTTAATTTTTTTCTGCTAGCGTTGAATATGCTTGAAACTTCGATTATTTTAATTTGTCTGTTTCTATCGCCTACCACATAAACTAAATGATACATTTTACTCAAAACTACTTATCTACTTAGTTATCTTTAATACTGAAGCAGTTGCTCACACAAAATTACCGAGATGAATGATTTTCTCTTTAAATGTTATACATCGCAAAATATCCTCAGCCGTCGACGCATCTTAATCACTCTGCAACTAACCACTACTAACAACTATCACTTAAATCTGTAATCAAAATGATATGGCACTAATAAGGGACTTTATTAATGTTTAAGTGCCTTAAAAATATGAAAATTTGCAAAGTTAAAAGATGAGAGTAATGTTCAATCAGAAGAAATCTATTTATTGACACACAAATCAACTGTGAAAAATAAACTCGTCGCATGACATAAAACTGGTGCTATGCATATTCTTGATCGTCATACAATTACACAGGAGATTGATATAAATTTTCAACAAAGCAGCGCTTCAAAATTGGGTGGCAAAAATTCCATTTTTTCCTTATCTTTCTTAAAATATCACTCGCAATTAGTCAATTAAGTCTCACGCAAATAAATGCTAAAATAGAAAATTACCTCTCAAAAATATTTTTCATTTTGTGAAGTCATTAATTATAATTTATTCTGTCCTTAATTGGTTGTAGATAAAATCCATTGAGCTTTATTACCTTCTTCTTTTATTCTCACGTAAAGGATCCAACACAGAGACTCTTCTTCAGAAAGGATTAAATTTAAGAAAAATCTTGCGAGAGAACAGCCATCAACGTCATTTCAAATAGCAAAGTAGTACGAGTTTGAAAATAGCGCAAGATTTGCTCCAATCCGCCACTGTTCGTAAAGGTATGGGAAATATAAAACAGTTTTCACCTTGTGAAGGACATGGCGGTATGCAAGAGGCAATTCACATACCGTAGTAAACACAGACGAGTGCAAACATGTAAAATGCATATTTTCCTATAAACTCGCGAAGGAATGTCTCCAAAGGGTACGATAGAATGTCAAATATAGTACTGCCGTAGCTCCATTTCCTTACCAGAACGACCTCTTTCCGAGCTGTTTGAAGAGGACGTGTATGGCGAGGAAGAGCCTCTAAATTCTGAAAGGTCATATTTCTGCGACTGTTCCAACATCTAATCCAGTCCTCTAGGAGTGCGCCTTCGACCCACCGCAGCGGTGGCGGCAGCTGCAGTTTGTTTTTCTCAGTCTTTTCAAACAGTTCAGTCCATTTGGTCGCGAGCGTAAAGAAAACAGCCCGTAGACCGATTGATCGATAGGCGCGCATTGTACTCGAGGCGAATTGCCTTTGAAAGCAGTACATTCTGCTCGCATGTGGCGGAAGAGGAATTGGGTTAGTGAAATTCCCCTGGAAATGCATTCTTGAAAATCCATATATCGTACAACCCATTAACCTTCGTTGAGTCGATCAAATTCTCTGCTGTTTTGAGGCGGAAAAACAAGTCTTGTGAAGCTAAAGATGTACGAGGGGGAAATGTTTCCCATTCTCACGACTAAAGAGCTCGTTTTTGAAATGCACGCTCTAAAGGTATTTTATTGATGTTTTCTTCCCTAGCATTACTGCATGTTACTGATATTACTTCGCAGTAAATGATATCTAGATAGAAGAATAATGCACGAGTGTTCCAACAAAAGTTCTCCGAGTCGATCTGCAGGACATCAGCCGAGGTGGATGTGACAGTTCTCTGCACATTCTCAATATTTTCTGGCCTAAGTATTTATTTTCATCCATATTATATCCATCCATCCGTAGCCTTAATCGATAACTATGTGCTGTTTTCCAGGTTATTCCGATAGCTTTTGTTAAACCCTCGCTTACGTGATCGATTTGAGGAAAGTCTGTGCTCAGGGAAGAACTCCATGTTCAGTGTAAATAACTTAATTATTGTATTCAGTATAGGATTCGATAAACGTTCTCAAAGAATTAAACATAATATGAAATGAAAGAGATAATACTATCGCTCTAGTCTTTGGCTTACTAATAATTATAATCAGGGTCGGATTAAACCTATCCAGAGGTCCTATGCGCAAAGATCAGGTTGAAGCACATATTGGGAATTATGTAAAAATTCGATTTGTTCCATAAAATTCACTTATATAAATACATCCCATAGAAATCCCGGTCGCTTTACTAAAGCCAGAATAAACGAACAAGTTTTGAATTACAATACATGCGTAAGTGTTCTACCTTTCGGTACTTTCATGTGCCGTAATCTTCCCAACTCAACGCCATCTCATAAAATTCTCTTTTGAGGCAAAAGCCAGAATATTTGGTTATCGTCATTTTATTCGCACATTGTAATTGAGGCCTTCACATGGATGAGCCCCTCAGATAGCTCCTGTTAATTATAAATCCGGCTACGATTACAATGAGTTAGATGCTTATAAATAGCTTAATGGTTAAGTTTACCCAACATTAATACGGTAGACGATTTCAGCTCATTAAAACGAATAATTTTCAGACATATCTTCTTAAGGCTGTGAGAAAGAGACCGCTTACTCTCGCAGCGTAAATTAGATGTAATATATCTTTAATCTTTTCGAAGAAATTTTTTCCATCTTTCAAACCTCGGTAATATTCAGTTTGAGTCTGGATGAGATATTGCACGACAAATCACTAAGCAATATGATATTTAATGAAGCTAGAAATTATATCATGTCCTTTACTACCGTGGAAATAGCGAATTCCTTTCAATGCCGCTGCTCAAAGAATTTCTTCTCCGTGACCGCGAGTGAAGCGTCAACTTTGCCCCACCGCGCTTCTTCCGTTTCCTCTTGTTTTCTTTCGAAGCTCCACTCCCGCCTGTCATCTGTCTGCGCGGCACATTCCAACATCAAATACTCTCCACCTGACCCCATTTCCACGTCAGTGCCCAATATTAATTTTAAAGACCCTCTCTGAAGGATCCGATGACGGGTAGGGTATTGTCACATCAAAGGGAAATATTCCCCTTCGGCAAGAAAATTCACGGAGAGAACTTATAATTGATTACCCAACCATAATACGACGTTTAGGTTCCTTTAACATTATTTTTTAATCAAACCACCAAATATTTCAAACCATGAATAAAGTTATACACGGTTAAAGTTAAAGCGTATTACTTCCCCGGGAAATTAATTGTCCAATGAAAATCCCGGATAAGAACCATAAGAAATAATTTTTACTTTTATTTTGAACGAATATTTGTCTTTTTCATGCAGAAGAAGACCTCTCTTTTACATGTTCTAATCTTAAAGATAAATCTGCGTAGACTAGATACATCATGTATGCAACATCATATTACGCTGGTTACTTAAATACATTATGTTTCTATTCCATCGATGACTTGATTAATATGAAATACATCTCGGTACTTATCATCACGAAAGATGGGAATCTCTAGAAGATATAAGATTTAAACAAAGACTTAATTCACTATATAAGTTTAGAGAAGGTACATTTCCTAGAAGATCTAGTTGATATTATGCGTCTTTTCCGTTACATAGGTCGTTCTGATACTGCGAGAAAAATCAGAGAAATTAAGCTAGAACAAGTCGTTTCAAAAATCCATTTCTCCCGCGAACGATACGCGAACGTAATGGATTAGGGAGATAGATTCATGGTGCATGCATCCCCTGCCATACGCCGGAAAGTGGTTTGCAGGATACATATGTAGATGTAGATGAGATCACAGAATTACAACTTTAAATTTGCTTCGCGAATATTTTACTAGTCCTTAAAGACATTCGCCCTTCTAAATGGAGTTTTCATAGTTGAGTTGCCTAGCATATTGCAAGGAAGGCTGTTGATAATATATAAATAAAATATTAGTAATTCATGAATACATCTCCGAACCTCCTTTTTAAATCGTCGCTGAAAGGTGGGAATGAAACGAATCGCTGGAAATGCTACGGAGGAGAGGAAAGGAAACTACACTCCGGTTTGAAACAGGGCGGAATAGCATAAAGCAATTATTGCAGCCCACTCGATGATGCGAGTGCAGATAGGTATACGACAGAGTAATTTTATTTCAGATCCATTTATGTCTGGTTATTTATCCCCAGGGTCCCGAATAGATTCCTCGGAGTAGAATTACGAGTAAAAATTGGCTGAGCATGATTGAGCACGTGGCGCTAAAACAAGTTCGCGGAATTGAACATTTTTCCTCCTCTTGTTATGATAACCACGTCCGACCTACGAAACCTGGATCAGATATCCACTCTAAAATTACGCAGATCGTTGCGAGAGATTTAATTTAAATAAACATGCGGAATTCATTAGTTAGGGGTTGAACGAATTCGTAGTTTCCCGAATGCGGAAAAAATGATAAAAATTGGTTCTATGATCCTTTATTTATCAATGATGGCTAGAAAAAGATTTGATTCGAATTTCAGTGTTTAATGGGAAAACTATACTTTTACGTCCTTTTTTATAAAACATTGAAATAATATTTAAATGGGAGAAATACATTTAGTTCGTGGAATACATAGTCAAGACCAATCCGTTGAACGTCAATGAGACTAATAGGGAGGTTTAATAATGAGTGTTGGGTTTGAAGGTTTCGTATTTTTTTAGATTTGAGCTGAAAAAAATACAAGGACTGAACTTTTCATATTCCATATCCTTGTTTTCCAAGATTTTTTAGTTAATGCGTATTCGTAGTCGTACATTAAAGTTTATGTAATAGTAATAATGCACATTAACTGTACTCGTATATGTACACTGTATAGATTAAACAATCTTTAGATTTTTCATAGTGTTTATAATATCTGTATTTATGTTCAATAATGATTGTAATTATATTTCATTGCAATTGTAATACCAATATTTAAACGAACGGTATGGTGCTGCGATCTATATTACATTTGCAGAAATAGTTTTCACGCTTAAGTCTTCAGACAGCATCTTTCAAAAAGGTACCGCGTTTTTCTACTTCATCTCAATGCTGAGTGAAATATTTGGAGACCTTAAAAATTGAAGACACCTCTACATCCCAGTGATTTTCCAGTGGGAAAAACACCTCTATATAAGTGTTCTCAGCAGCCATGGGATCATGGCGATGGCGATGTGAAAATTTCTTAAGCCTTCACAGAGATTACCTCGAGACTTAATAACATTTTCAACTTTCTGGGGTAACTACTTTAATGTACTTTAATGTTAATTAATGGTCACCACAGGCGATGTAATTTCTTTGTATTCTCATGTCAATACATTTCTATCTATGTTTTTTCATGGTGATTTTTATTCTTCTGTTTTACTATAATTTGTATGCTGTTTGATTTCAACCTATACCTGTTTAAAACTATTCACTGAAATTAATAATATGTTCTTTACTTGAAATTCAGCATGAATTGCCTACTAGAGGAGACTCGGAGGTAAAATGGCAACACTACAAATGTGACGTTGTTTATCGCGTAAGAAAATATTGAAATAAAAGCTATACATATTTTATTTCCCTCAAACGGGTATGAGTTTAATTGAATAAACAATTATCTTCAGTTTCCTCGTCAGCTAAAGAAGTTAATTTAGATATTTATTTATCATTTTTTCTTTTTATCACTTCTAAATATGCGCAGAATCTAAGTTGTTTTGAGTGGGCGTTTCTTCATAATTTAAAGGGCACCCTTTTCCACTTACTTTTCCACCGGCTAGCGTTTTCCCTTCCAGCAATTTATTAAAAGTGTCAGATAGAGGTTTTGTGGGTGATCTTAAAGGAATAGGGCGTATTAAGAGAAGAAAGCCGAGGAAGACGATAATCTCGAAGAAGTCCCAACACCTCGAGATTTTCGTCGTCTGCCCACGCCTTTACTTCTCGACCCCTTCGCGTCCTTCCTTCCTCCCTCACTCCCCGCTTTCTTCATCGCTTCCTCTCCCTCTTTGCCTCCTTCCTCTCACTGCTATCTATTTCTGTTTCCTTCATTGATTCCAAGTTTAATGCCTCCAGCAGTTTGCTGAAACACAACTGCCAGCAATTTATTATGAAGATTGCATGCGACACGAGGTAGTCCAACTAATAATCTCATATCCTTTACTCCTCGTTCACTATTACGTACCCAGCCTTCTTCTCATCCAAGTACATCCCAAGATTTTCAAATACCTACTCTAACGTATCCTTTATCCTTCATTTTCTTAATCGCTATTTATTCCCTCGTTTTCTTGTATCTGCCGTCATTTCATCCAATTGATTTTTTGTCTCTATTTCTCACCTTTTCCATTTTTTTATCCTTGTCAACTTTAATTACATTCCAATTAGGTTTTTTTATATTATGTATCAGAAATTTCTCTATTCTCGTACAACTTTTTCTTCTTTTGAACTCTTCTTCAAATTTTGCACTTTTACTCTGTATACCTGTGTCTTATCAGTTTTTGCTGTCGAATAAATTAGCGTTCCTTAAGTACACTACTAATATCTTAACGTATATCTACTAATTCTGCGAATTATTTTGATTACATATAACTGTAATACTGGGACGTTATCGAACTTTATTCTTTTCCATCGACTACAAAATTCACATATTTACCTAAATAATCGTAATGGATAAGTTTTAAGAAATGGGTTCTCACGTAGATTTGATATTTGTAATACTTAAGGCAGCTTTAGTAATTAAATGTTGAAAACCGGCTTCATTCACGTTTTACTTTACATTATATTGATGAAAAAAATCATGCAAATCGTAAATAATTAACGATGGCAGAATTAACAGCGATCTAATTACATGGTACTACCGTGATAAATTATTGAAAGCGGTAAATTCGAAGATTTAAAAATTCAATTGATTTAAAGGTAGGCCGATAATTACTAGTTTGCTAATCTGTAATATTAAGTAACTATTCATGCCGTATTATTCATCTAGAACGTGTTGAAAGTACCATAGTATTCATCTAGAAATTGTTGAAAGAGGTTGATTCAACGTTAAAATAATTTAATCGATTTAAAGATAAGTCAATAATCACTAGATTTCTAATCTGTGATTTTAAGTAACCTTTCAAGCCGTAGTATTCATCTATAACGTGAATCAAGTGTTGTCGTCACCCATCAAAAATTTAATATGGTAATTGACTAAATAAAAGCTGAAAAAATCTGTCTCTAGCATCATTCTTCGGATCAAAAAATAATTCAGCCAATTTTTGAGAATACGTATTTAATTATGGTTTAAAGATTATTTTGGATAAGGTTCCTAACATGTAAAACGAACTAAATAATTTTCGGAATTGACGCAATGAAAATTGATTGTAATAGCTGGGAAATCTTAATCTAATATCTAATAAATTAAATTTCTATTTATTTAGTGGTCAAAGTCTTCTGAAATACATTTTTCTACCTTATTATGTTCCAGTGTGATATTTTTCTCTCTTATATTCTTCTCCTTTCCTTTACTTTTCTTCCCCCTTTCACGTAAAGAGAACTTCTCTCGTCGCCCACACACTGTAGCGAAGAGCGCTACGCTACAGAGCACCGTAATAAAGGCGCCGACCCTGCCGCTCTTCCTTCAGTTCCCTCATGCAAAGAAACCCATAAATATAAAGGAGTTGTTGAGGGTTCGGATTTGTTGCTCCTGGCAAACCTAACAAAAATCACTAAATTGATACATCTTGGAGAATCTTCGCCCTTTAAACGTAAATCGATATTTCACTGAACCTTTTCCGCGATATTAAAATTTAAATTTTTACGGATTATATACGATTCGATGAACATCAATTCATCGCAAACCATTTATTGAAGAGAAAAGAGACATTTTCCATGATATTTCCTTTAAAAGCGAACGAATCCCGATAGATCTGGCAAACATTACTTTGCTGTTTCGCTCGATGGAATAAACAGAGGAGTCTAATCATTCGCGATTAGAAGTCAAAGCAATCGGGCTCCCTTCACGGCTCCACGAATGCCTATTTCATAGTCCATGAATGAAAAACAAACCTTTCCCTCTATTCTACTCTCGCAATTTTCCCAACTGCCTCGACCCTTTCCGTACGTCCGGTATCTCCTCTGAATAGTTGCGAAAAGGACGAACACCACAAATAATGACGTTACGAAGGGGAGACGGAGAATCCTCTTCGGGATCAAATTTTGAAATTTTCGAGATGAAGTTTGATCAAATAATGGTGCCAAATAACCACAATTGAGAATCGGTTGGATTAAAGGGGATGAGAGAAGAGAAATGGGACAGAATGGACAGAAATGCAGAGGAACTCATTACAACATCTTTGTGAGAGGGCGTATACGAAGACGGGAAGGGAAACTAGGAAGAAGGGGAAACAGAAGTGTGAAAGGAGAGGAATGAAAGGCTCCAAGGGGAGAATGAAGAAGGGAGTTTGAGAATGGAAGTTGAGGAACCCACTAATGACTCATTGACATCCGCTCACATCATTGTTCGGGTTGGGTAAATATAGAGCAAGGGGGAGGAAACGAGTGAAAGAAAGATGAGTGGGGAAGGAGATCTGCCATAAAAGATGGAGACACAAATATAGGAGGAGCGACGTGTGAGGGAAAGTTTAAATAAGGATACGAAAGGTAGGTGTAAAACATGAAGGAAGAGATGAAGGAATGGAAGATAGAATGAGCCGAATATGTTGAAAAAATAGGATGACGAGGAAGAAGAGAAAAAATTCAAAATACAAAATAGAATGGGAAATTATTGTAGGAGAGTAATACCAGAAGAATGCCAGAAAAAAATAGGAAAGGTGGCGAACGTAGATGAATCCATGACGTAAAGTTACGCAAATAAAAAAGAGGATTGTAAATGATTTCTAAAACTTTCGAAGGCACGGAGAATGCTTAAGAAGGAAACTGTTGGAGGAAAGAATTGTTCGACAGGACATGAAGGAGCAACAGAAGAAGTGGAGAAATCTGAAAGTTGGAAGTGGAATGTCGAGTAGCAATAGTGGTGGTGATAAATGGCTAGTGAGGCGGAGATGAGGAAAGCTGTAGATTGGAGGGGAAGTGGCCATTGTACGTACTCTTCTTAGAAGAAGAGATATCGACCGATGTATTTGGGGATGGGGTGAAAATGTGGAGGCAGAAGTGGAACAGAAACGTAGAGTGAATGTAACTTGTGAGATGGAGGGTAGGTGTCAGATAGGAAGAATAGAATCTCCTTTCAGTGTATACCCAATCACTAGAATGAGACCAAAATAACGACGGTAGTTAAAGGCGGATTGCTTTAAATTTCGCACAATTAAAACTGTGTAGCGTTAAGATTTGAGTAATCGAATAGTATTAAACATAAATTTCAATATTTTATCTCCTAAAAGTGCTGAGACAAAAGGATCAAAGGAGGAAATGAATTTGTTTTACGTTCTATCGCTCAGTGTTTTCGCCCATATACTTCCACTACGCTCGTGTTACAGCTACTGTTTAACTCTAAAGCAGAATTTCAGGATTTATTTATTTATTTAAATTTACACTGCAATTTGGCCTTCTGACCAGGTGGCAGCGTTGGAGGGGGAACATTACATGAAAAAATAGGATTGCCTGGCATTCGCCCTAGGACGGGAGGAAAAACCCTCCAAAAACCTCCCGTAGGCAATCCATTACATATACAAATTTATAAACAAAGAAGGATACATAAAAGTACATACAGTTAGGTATAGCTTATCCTAGAACTATAAATACATATAAAAATTACTCTAAAATTAGACAAATAGATAAGCTAGCTTACATGGCAGGTAGTCCATATAGTCATGTACATCTTACTAAGTATTAATTCATATGACTAGTTCTACATTCTATATTAATACATAAAATTAAATTACACCTTAAATTATTACAATTTATGGTGTAATTTAATTTTATATTTGTTAATTTGTTATATTTTGATTGTTATATTTAGAATTGGATTTCTTAAATATTTCATTTCACCTTCTCAATGAAACGCTTACAGAAAAATAGAGAATTAAAATTATTTATAGAAGATGCCTGCAGCCAAAGAAGTCTATATTGTTCTTATCCTAGGTAAATCTCCTTCCCCTCGCATAGTTATGATTTTGTTTGTTGTTAAGAATATGACGGAAATGTTTAATTCTCATTTAAGTAAGTTTTTATAGTATAAAACACTGAGTTGGAGCTCTTGTTTTAATGAAAGACATTTGATCTGAACTTTGGCTCCATTGACATATTCTCCTTTGACAATGGATACGCCCAAGATTGCACTATATTCTAAGCAAATTCGAATATACAAATATACAAATTCGATACTTGATCTAAAAATGTGATTTCTCTAAGTGTTCTTCGTGAAATGGAAGTATTTTATGTTCACTTACAGATAAATCTCACGTATTTTAACTTCATGTTCTCTTTTTCACTTTTAAATTCGGTTACATTTCGGATCTGAAACATCAAGATGGTAGAGACGTGAGTATTTGGTTTTAAAATTTAAGACCCGATGTAAAAACGCCGCATCGATTTCTAAAGCCTCGAGCAATTCTTCTGCTCGAGTTCCTCGTCAAATAGAGGAAGAAGACGAGGAGTTTTAACTCTATGTAAGATTGGATGAAATGAAGACTGTCAAAAACATTTTTTTAACTAGTTCAATTCTTCATGGAGAGATTTAACAGCTTTCTGCGTGTGCTTCGTAAAGAGAAAAGAGCAGCATCGATAACAAATGAGCTGTTACAAATTCGGTGAAATTCTGAAGGAGAAGAAAAGCTTTCAAATGCCACTGACAGCTTATTGACGACCGATTGAAAGGCAGGAAATGTTTTCGAGAAACTAAGTTCAGTGGAAACTGTTAAGCTCAAAGAAAACTAACAGATGTATAAGAAAGATTTCTTTGAGGGTGATTTCGGCGATGTACGCTCCAAGTTCGCGAAAAGAAAGTAGATAAATATAATCGTTTGTTTGTGTTTTCACTTATAGAGTGCTCCCGTATACAATAAGAGTGGGTGAGAGTGATTCGAAAATAACAAGTCTTTTCTTTCAGACAGAAAAATCAATTTGTTTCGTAGCATGAATATGAGACTTAGCATTTCATCTGTAACGCATGTACCTTCAGTTGAGTGAAAAACATTAAATGGGTAGGGATAGAGAAAGAGGCATGAAAGAATTAATTTGGAGGAGAAATAATATAACTAATAATTAAACGTATAAAAAATATCAACTACCAGATATTTCTAAAATAAATCAGCGAGAAGTCCAAATGAGATGGAAATTTTTCATCATCTCTTAAATAGTAAGCAGATTTCAGGAAATTAAACGGCCTATAAGTTGGTAATTGACATAGCACAAAGCTTATAGTTATAGTAAATAGTTATAGTATCATTGTTAACTTAAAAGTAAAGCAAATCAAAACATAGCCGTAACATGTTATTATTTTCAATTCATAAAGAAAATCAAGTCGTGCGATAGGTAATCTCAAAACGTAAGCCAGAATTACCGTACATTTTCGAATTGAATCCTCTGATGTCATCCGATAAAATAATCACCGTCTTGTATATATTTATGTATTTATTTATCCGGTCAGTAACTCACATAAGAAATGTATTGGAATATTTTTTTCTAATTACTTTCACGCACATCCCGATTAGATAGAAATATGAAATTTAAGAAATCATTAGAAAACTTAAGAACCGTTAAATACCTAATTTTTTATACCAAAAGTATCCTTTCCTCAACTCTAGATGACTCAAAACCCGATAGGAAATACACGCAAGTTTCATTTTGATCGATTGCAGCCTTTTTTCTTTTGCAGAATTAAATTAGAAATAATGGTCCTAGAAAATCGAGACAAGTACTAAAAGAAGGGAAATTACACTAAATTCTTATTTTCTCATAGAATATGGATTTTAATTCGAAATTTCGTGAATTCTAACGAAAGAGATGAAAATTTTGTAGAATTTATGGTTATAAACAACCTGTCCCCTTGACGATCAAGGAGATTGTTGAACTCAACTCTCATACGAATACATGGGAAACATAGGCCATAAGGAAAGAAAGAAAAAGAGACACGGCCGTTAGAATAATATTCAAAGTAAAATAACTCCTTAAGCCGTCAGATGTAAAGATAATAAAAAGAAAACTTATCTTTGGTGTGGTTCTCCGCTGCCTTTGGTCAAACGTTGCAGGGAAGCACATACGTATCAAGGGCACTAAATACGTATTTCGAGAACTATGTTCTCATCTTCAGTAGTTTGAATATTATGTATGTTTGTCGCGGTATTTAAATCTGGATTGTGTATTTTTTCTTTTTATTATCATTATATCTTAAGCTTTCTTTTTATTATCTTTACATCTGACGGCTTAAGTAGTTATTTTACTTTGAATATTAATAATAATATAGACCATAAGAAATGTATGGGGAAACAGAGCCGATACTTTATGGTCAGGAAAGTTTATGTGAACTTTAGAAATCGAATCTCAACAATACATTCTTACAAATAATATAACTTTCTATGTTTGATATGGTTTGAAATTGTAGTTCATGAAGACAATTTCGAAAAATTAATATTTTCATTACAAAATGAACATGGAGAAATTTTGCCCTCGAAATTATATTTTAGGCCACAATGTAAACAAACGCAAAACTGTTTTATCAACCAAGTTAACGAAGTTACATCAATATCGCTGACATGGATTGCCTGTGGAAGCTACAAATGAGCTTTATAAATTGAAAAAAGTAAGTAAATTATAATTATCGTAGTATACGAATAGTGCCCACTAGCGAATAATATATTATTGATGTTTAAAATAAATAATGTAGTAAATTTTTATAGATTAGCTATCCAAGCTCTCTGGCTTACAAGGATCAGCTATAAATAATTATACACACATATATTTTTAAATAAGTTAAATTAAATCCTGTCATTTTTGACAGGGGAATTCTTTAGCTTATAAATATTCTTTGTTTTCAGTCTCTGTGGATGGATACAGAAAATAGAATTATAGAGAGACGCAAGGAAGAATGAATTAATTAGGATAATTATTATCATGTTTAAAATTGTAAGCTCTGTTCAAATGATTTCGATTTATTACATTACGGGTAAGATAGCTTTGATTCCGCGTCATATTATCTGGAACTTCAAGCATATATTCCTTTGTTTTCTTTGCTTACAGCTTTTATCCATATTCTCCTATTGGACAAATCAATCGGATTATTTTCTTCATTCACTTACAAGATGATTTTTAAAATTTTCCTTGTAGCACACAATTTCATCTTTTGGTGGCAAACAGAAAGAGGCGTTGCCTCCTTTACGGTTGATAAAACTTTTCGTCGCCACAAAGAAATTTCAACAACTGGAAAAGAAAGACGGTGAAAAGGGTTTATCTAACAAAATAGGAAAGAAGGATAGGGAGAGAACAGGCAACGCAGATGAAAATAAGAGAAAAACCGTGGGTGAAACAGGAGTGAGGTCAACGAAACAGCTAAAATGGAGGATAGGAGAGAAATATCATGGAATTAGAATATGGGTGGCAAGGTTATAAACCTTCAAAATCCTCGGGGCCATAATTGAGGCCGTGGAAGAGAAGCGTTAGTCGCCGGTAACTCGGAAGCGAGTGGCGGTAGAAGCGAATTTGAAAAGGAAGAGTCGTATCACAGTTCAGAGGGTACCCACTCGAACCAAGAGCGTTCCTCTTCGCTTTTATTAAAATACGGTAAGAGGAAACTGGCTAAAAGTTGGAAATGAAATCTCCATGTCGATTCTGGTTGCAAAGGTTTCGAGAATATTCCCCCTCTCTATGATTTTATTTAATTTTTCTGAATAAGACACGCAGCATTCGAAATATAGTGGTCCTTTACAAGTGTGCATGCGGTACATTTCCACAATGCGCTCCTTCTGATTATATCAGGCCGAAGGATCCTAGCATGTTGTGGAATTAAAATAACTCTCCATACTGAGAATACTGAGAAAAATGTCCAAGGAGACATGATCTATTACTATAAAAATCTGAATTATGCAAAGATATATAATCCTATATTTGTACGTAAGGTGCTTTCTTTAATTAACTGACTTTAGAGGAAATAGATCAGTGAACATTTAACTGTAAATTTTCTTCCGAAAATCCTTCGCAACGGCTTTTTGGTTAAGTATATTTAAAATCAGCCTTTGGTTTTTACCGCTTTCAGAATATAACTATATCTTGAAATTGAACGTTTAAATTACTCACTGAAAATATAATCACTAGGTAGGTGTTATAACCTTAATGATGAAGCGTTCATTGGGGAATATAATAGGAATAATTTCCCTTCACTAAGGTTCTTCAATTAAATGTTTGCCGCTGCTTCCAACACCCTGATAAAAACCTGATCTTTCCTGATTCTTCCCTCTTTTGAAGTAAGCTTTTCCTAGAGATCACTCCATTTTTCCAATGAATTCAGAATATATTCTACGTTTCGAGCTTTGTTATTCCCGTAGGAATGAATACATAAATCAAATTTCCGAAATGATTATGAAATCAATGGCACAGCGCATTACATCAAAACAAAATTTTCACAAATATATTTATTTCCTCTTCGATGCAAATTTGCTAATTCGTTCATGAAACTTAATTCTTTAATAAGTACAACTTTCTGGCAATTCTTGAGTGACGTTCGAGCAAGTTAATGACCATTATTTCCATCCTCACGGTGCAGTTTCCTGTAGGATAAGTTTAGAGCTTACCGATTTTCACTCCACATAATTATATATTGTTCAAAAATCACTGAAGTTGCTATTTTATCTATGATAATAACGTCTACGTTTAAGAAAAAATAGGAGAAATGGGTGCAAGAGCTCCAAAATCGTTTTTCTTTTCCCCGCAAAGAATGCACCAACCGACTAGAGAAATAATCTGATCTGGTGCATCCGCGTGAAAGGACTCTGGTACATACCAAAATGCTATGATGGTACATGCAAAGATGCAGATATACGAATTCCACTACAAATCCTAATGTTCCCAGCACATAAAAATGCGGAAAGTTTGTGACTGCGCATATTTCTACGTATGAGGGAATCTTGCTGTCCCTCAAGTACATATGATTTTTTTCACAGAAGAAGATTCAGTTAGAATGAGTGAAAATACATTTGCTTGGGAGGATTTTACACGTAGTATGGCATTATTAATATTTAACTCTAATTATTTTCTTCTAACAATCATGAATATCATTAAAGTGGTTGTTTTACCTCTTCATTGATCTCGAATTACGAAATGTTCGTTCGAAGGCGACTTAAATGGTGACCCACTTTGGGGTAGACCAAAAGAGCGCATCGTAGAAATTAAGAGAGCCATCTTCGATCTTTCTAATCCGTCAGAAACTTTCGTACAAGAAGATGCATCTCCTCAGTGATCTTACACAGCAATAAGTGTCTTTCAACTCAGTACCGCCGCTTACATATGACGCAGTCATTTTACCCCATCTTCAGTAATACGATTAAATTTTTTATCACACCGACTTTTCTACACTCATCCCATAAGGGCAGTCCATAAACATGACGTAGAACCGCGGCATCTGAAAGCGCCCACCTATAGAAAAGAAAATGAATGGGAGAGAGCGTATTCTCTCGAAATAAATCGAGAAAAATCATTCCGGAAACGAAGGGAATGTGTCACATCCGTCAGGATTCTCCCAAAAGAGTCGTCCGAGATTCTCCCGAAAGAGAAAATGGAAACGAATTCTTTGCGATGACAAAACTGCCGAGCAGCCGACGGGTAGGAGACCATGACTCAAAACTAATCCTCTCGGGACATTAAGAAGTGTGACGGATGCCATTGACACAATCGGAGAGCGATCGCGAGGATGTGAACAAATGAGAGTCGACGAGAAGCAGAAATGAGGAAAGTGAGAGAGACGAGGAAAGTGCGAAAAAGGGGAGAGGGAAAAAGAAGCGTTTCCATATGGATTCAATAACGGATAGCGACGAGGCAAGGAGTTGGCTGATTGAAGCGCCCCCAAGGTTAAAAGGGCGGCGCGACGAAATCAGATGAGAATATATGACTATCGGTAGGAGGGACCGCCATATTGGGATAGAGTTGGCGAAGTTAAGTCCCGGGGATGGGGAGAAGGAATTGAAGTGAGAGCGAAGAGATGGAGAAAGGAAGAGGGAGATGTGGTTTCGAGAGGAAGGATGTGCAAATAGTGATGTGGGATTTAGTTAGGGAGGAAACGGAGAGGAATGGCTGATGAGACGGATGAGGAAACACAAAGCTGCGATACGCGCAGATTGGCCCGAGCAGGAAAGTACCTTCCTCGATATTTCCTTAATTTGATATCGATCGTAATAATTACTACGATTTGTATATTCGTCATAAGTACTCGTCAACATAAAGATTATTCACTCCCCCTACATGCTTCGATGATATCAAAAAATGTATTATTGCCTCTGATAACTTTTAAATGAATAAATAATGAAGCAATCTAAAGACACTTAGAAAACAGTACTTTTCCACCAATTATATATTAAGCAAATAATAAATGACACACGACCAGTTTCAACGATTTATCGCCATCATCTGGTGATTAAGTTTATTAATGAAGAAATCGAAAATATTTATAGTTCAATGAATATGTACATATATAAACTGATTCTATTTGCATTTATATGTTTCATTTGTTGATGCTATTTCCCTATATTGACGTGACTGTCGCAAATTTATTGTATACGTCTTGAATAACTCATTGAAATACAAGAATACTTTATTCAAATTTAATTCCCAAGTAGCCCAAGGGGTAATTTTGCGGGGATATTTGTACAAAGGCTATATTTACGAAGTTTTCCTTTATATTTATGCCGCATGTCTTCGATATAAAATTATAGGCCAAATATGTTTGATCACATTGATAATGACAATTGCACGGAAATTTTCATCCTTATCATTAATTTCAATTTTTTTTCGTCACATCCACATGAATTAAACGCAATTATTTCACGTTCTATGAAAGTCCAAAATTCTGCAATAGTCATGCCATCGCAGAAATTTTTGAAGGCTAAGCGTAGTTAATATTCATTTGTGAATCACCCGATTGAGTCAAATCTGAGATCTATTCAATTTGTAAAGCATTTCATGTCCGAGAACGAATTACCAGAGAAGATTTCCTCAGATGTGAGAATTTTAAGACGACGGTCCTCACGAATATAAGATCGTGTCCTTTCAAAGTAATATTTTAGGGAAGAAATGCGAAGAATGTGAAAGGAAAGCGAGGAGATAGAAATGGTGGCCAAGAAGAGAGAGTGGGAAGAAGATCTGGTTGTGATGGGGTTTGGAAGAAGAGATGATGTGAGGGGAATAGTGCAAGGAGACTCGAAGAGAGGAAGGAGTACTAATCAACTGCGCGAGTAAGATGAGAAGAGAGAAATGTGATGGTTATCGAGCTTGAATGGCGGAGTTACTGAAAAGATCGTCAGTTGGTGAGGCTGAAGGAAAGTGACACTGGATAAGTCACAGAGACCTCTTCGGGATGACTAAGCAAGACTGGGGGGTTTAATTGAGTAAGTGCATAAGTGAATCGTAGTCGTTTTTCTAGCACAGATCTTCATGAATAATTCTGCAGTTCTTCCGAAGTAGAAAGTAATACGTGGTTTGGTTACGAAAAATTTGAGATGAACTCTGTCGATGAAATAGGATAGTAGGGTCGATAGTAGGGTTAACCCTGAATATTGTAATGTAATTTATCGAGTATGAGTAGATGCAGTATGCAATTCTCTACTTTCCACCCCACTCTTAGCAGCTTTAGGCCCATCTCTAAATGCGGCACTCTTCGTTTGATTAATTTTAAAAATACTGTCATTAAGTATAATTTTCAAATTTAATTGAATGCAAAATTTTCTTCAAATCCAATTTATATAACCTAAAGTGTATTCTAAGTTCATTTAATTCGAATCTCATTCAGATTAACCGATGGCCCTTGAGAATAGTTCATTTTTCTCCTTTCTTTTGAATGGATAAATAGAACATTTTTGAAGCGTTCAGAAGAAGCTGAAGTATCGCAAACGCTCAATAATGCGCGATATACTATAATGAAGATGTTTTCCATGTTTTTTCATGAAGATTTACGCAAATTATACCTGTGGTAAGGCTAAACTACGATAATATTCGGTGTAACTTCTTAGTTTAGTTAAAAGCACAAGACATTAGCCGGTTGAGTAAATTTCATAGTCACGATAAATGGCTGTAGTATTCGGATTTCAAACCGTTCAGAACGGTGCCTCTTCTGTTTGATATTCCCCGAAAATGTGCGAATCGCATAATATAGAAGCGAAAGGTGAATTGGTAATCCAATATCTGCGGTTGGTTTGATCCTCAAATATCAAGAGAAAATCACTCTCGTGAATTGCTGCATTATTTTGGTTCACGGAATAAGTTCGCTGGAATTGCTGTCATTTTCAGTTAACTTCCAATCGGAGGCTTCAGTAAAGCTACAGTCCGTTTGAGTTATATTCATCGCATATTTATCAATGACTTTGGTTAGTGCGAGCATATTTCCTCCGAATAACCTTTGTGAGTTGAGTTGATGGGTTTTCCAAGTTTCGAAAGTATAGCAATCAGTAATTCATTCACTAAATCTCTTTCATCCCTTCCAATTCAATGCACATCGACGAAAAAAGCCACCACATACGCAAATACTGACATTTAATTCATTTTCAAGGAAAAATATCCGCTGAAACTAGCTTTTATCTGTAGTAAATAATGTCCTATCTTCCTGAAGAGTATCCTAATATCATGATAGCGAAGATTAATGCCAACAAACAATCCTCTACTCCTTACATTACTACTCGAAAATCACGTTGACAATATTATTTTGAGTATTAATCAAAGCCCGACGATTTTTAAAGCTCTAACGGAGGCCTTTAATCCCCTGCGCGAATTTTAAAGCTGGCCCATAATCCCTTCCTGATAACTCTCCCGATTCCGCACCCTTTATCATTCCCTTCATTAGGACGTAAATATTGTCCAAAAATTCGTCCATTGCATCACCTGTCTCGTGCAGTAAAATTTACCACAGAAAATCTCATCATACCTAGCATTATTCTTTACTGCAACCATCCTATTTTAATCATTTTTGAGCTTCTCGCTTGACTTAATTTTTTTCCACTACCAGCCGTCGACCGTCATATATCCTACCTCTTATTATTTTCCATCCCATTTCCATAAAGTTTTCCCATTGAAAGGATCGCCTCCAAGAACGCGAAATGCATCCACTTAGAAAAGAGGTTCCTAAAATGGAAATTGAAAATGCGGGAAATGATCCCGTTTCCTACTCAGCTCGCTCAACCTTTGCTTCAGAAGAAAATTACTTCCCTTCTTTTCGCTTGGGCATCCTGTTTGGTTATCGTTAGACCAGTAATCTACAGCGTCAACAATTTTTCGCAGTGGCAAAAAAAACTCCAAAGACAAACGAAGACAGTTTACGATCTCGCATGTAACGACCTTCTAGCGCATTACATGGGTAGTAAGCTAAAAATAACCGAAGACCGTTATTGATGCAGCAATATATTCACCAGAAAAAGGCCAAATAGCAGATATTGACATATTCGTTATCACAACGTCAGTAAATGGAGTACGATGAGGCATGACATTGTGAGTTACTAATAGTACTAGCAGTGATATTTGTAAGTGCTGCAAAAACTTAGGTCATGTCGCTCATATGGGACCCCAACGGGAATCAAACCCGGCACCGCTTTCACCAAAGACGAACGCGCAGCTCACTCGACTACCCAGGAGCCCCAAATGCTCCTTATAATCATTTATAGTTAGATAGTTAACAATTATCCTATCCTAGAATACGCTTCAGTTGTTTGGATTTGGGAAATTGAATCTGTCGACAGAACTCAAAAGAGATTTGTTAAGTGGTTGTGCAATTCCGTGGGTATGGAATATCATGGAAATGACTATCTGAATTTTTGTAAATACTTCGGAATCCAGCAACTATGGGTCAAATGTAAAGTTTTAGATATATCTTTTGCTCACAAAATTGCTCACTTGTATTCGTAGATGCGTTTGACACTTGTTTCCGTATTGGATGTTTGGTGTTGCTGTACCCCCTCGCAGAACTCGAAACGCATCTTTATTGTCAGTGTCCTTCTCTAAGAAAAACGTTCACAAGTTTTCGTCCATCCCGAAAATTATTAGGTCTATTAATGAACTCTCCGATTTTGTGGACTTCTTATTACCTTTTTTTTCTGTTTTTTGTGTCCTTTCTATTATAACACATGTAATTGGGGTAACCTGTATTAACTAAATAAATTATTATTATT
>KZ308388.1:765685-847878 GCA_000376725.2 Ladona fulva | reverse complement strand
TAGTTAATTATTTTTATATTATTATTTTTTTATCGTTGTAGACATATATTGTTATAGACCCACTCAACTATTTCTTTTTTCATTAATTCTTTAAGCAAGCAAGGAAATACATAGAATACAATTTGCAACCAAAACAGTGCATCTGTAAACTCATAACTGTATTAATATAGTAAGATATATAAAACATTATGATTGCATATTACTGCAATACAATAATTTGTGTTCTTTTTGTTGTTCTATAGGATTCTTACTACTAAGTTTTGTGCCTGAAATATATTCTTTTTTTACTATTAGTATTATGAGTGTTCATTTAGTTAAAAATATTTGTTTTTAAATTCGCTCCAGAAATATATATAATGTGTCTACGCGATTCGTACCTTTCAATGAAACATGATATGCTCTAGTCCCAGATTTCTGTTTGCCAAAGGGAAAAGAAGTCACGAAAGGTGAGACACCTGAGACACTTCTCCGGGTGTGGGCGAATTCATCCAAGTGCTGTTTGCTCCGCACGATTGAAGAGAACCGCGGAATTGCCAAAGTCAATATAACGCCATCTCTATTTGCGATGCGGAAACTTTCATGTCGCCATTCTGATCGAAAATTTGAAATTTCGACTTCAAATAAATACCATTATCACTCGAAGGTGACGTCGGGAAACCTGATCCTTTCTGTAGTCTTCTTTTTCCATGAAAACGGCAACTTTTTATCGCTCAGAAAATATGCGAGATGCCGCTCTGGTACGCTCGCGTAGTACTGTTTTGCCAGAGGTCATTAATTAAATCATCGTTGGAAATTTCGTTTCGTTGGCAACTCGGAAATCCCCTCCATGAATCCAACAGAATCTCGGCCTCGTTGACACGTGTGCATAGGTCAGAAACATCGCTTTATCCACGTGAGGTGGCGATTTATGACATTTATTTGCGATAACTGTTTGAAGAACAAATTCCATCCTTGCAGTTCGCTTACCGCGCAAACCATATCTCAATTAGTGTTAGATAAATATTGCAAAACTAATTAGATTTTAATTTACCATGTTCGCTTTCAAGTTGTGCTTTTACTTTTTCCTCTTATCATTTTTTCTTTTTGCTTAAATTTTCTGCCAAAAAGTTTGAATAAACGACAAAGAGTCTCAAATACAGTTCTATAAAAATATACAAGCATATGAACGAAAACCATAAAGTTTCCACGAGATTTTCAATTGTTTATGACACGAATACTTGGAAACATTTTAAAATTTCTTGGAAGATCATAATTTCGCTTTGGAAATACGTCAGGTTTTCCGCTTCGATTTACTATGAATTTGCTTATGTATTCCTNTAAATATAAAACTAACAGATGTAAGGGGAAACTATGAAGTATATTATACAGCATTAAAATTTGCGGTTGAATAATTAGTGATGAAAATATACAAGAAAATAAAAAAATGGTCCAAATTAGGCAACCTTCCCCTAATACTCAAAATAATATTGTCAACGTGATTTTCGAGTAGTAATGAAAGGAGTAGAGGATTGTTTGTTGGTATTAATCTTCGCTATCATGATATTAGGATACTCTTCAGGAAGATAGGACATTATTTACTACAGATAAAAGCTAGTTTCAGCGGATATTTTTCCTTGAAAATGAATTAAATGTCAGTATTTGCGTATGTGGTGGCTTTTTTCGTCGATGTGCATTGAATTGGAAGGGATGAAAGAGATTTAGTGAATGAATTACTGATTGCTATACTTTCGAAACTTGGAAAACCCATCAACTCAACTCACAAAGGTTATTCGGAGGAAATATGCTCGCACTAACCAAAGTCATTGATAAATATGCGATGAATATAACTCAAACGGACTGTAGCTTTACTGAAGCCTCCGATTGGAAGTTAACTGAAAATGACAGCAATTCCAGCGAACTTATTCCGTGAACCAAAATAATGCAGCAATTCACGAGAGTGATTTTCTCTTGATATTTGAGGATCAAACCAACCGCAGATATTGGATTACCAATTCACCTTTCGCTTCTATATTATGCGATTCGCACATTTTCGGGGAATATCAAACAGAAGAGGCACCGTTCTGAACGGTTTGAAATCCGAATACTACAGCCATTTATCGTGACTATGAAATTTACTCAACCGGCTAATGTCTTGTGCTTTTAACTAAACTAAGAAGTTACACCGAATATTATCGTAGTTTAGCCTTACCACAGGTATAATTTGCGTAAATCTTCATGAAAAAACATGGAAAACATCTTCATTATAGTATATCGCGCATTATTGAGCGTTTGCGATACTTCAGCTTCTTCTGAACGCTTCAAAAATGTTCTATTTATCCATTCAAAAGAAAGGAGAAAAATGAACTATTCTCAAGGGCCATCGGTTAATCTGAATGAGATTCGAATTAAATGAACTTAGAATACACTTTAGGTTATATAAATTGGATTTGAAGAAAATTTTGCATTCAATTAAATTTGAAAATTATACTTAATGACAGTATTTTTAAAATTAATCAAACGAAGAGTGCCGCATTTAGAGATGGGCCTAAAGCTGCTAAGAGTGGGGTGGAAAGTAGAGAATTGCATACTGCATCTACTCATACTCGATAAATTACATTACAATATTCAGGGTTAACCCTACTATCGACCCTACTATCCTATTTCATCGACAGAGTTCATCTCAAATTTTTCGTAACCAAACCACGTATTACTTTCTACTTCGGAAGAACTGCAGAATTATTCATGAAGATCTGTGCTAGAAAAACGACTACGATTCACTTATGCACTGTTTATGCAAATATAAGCAAATGGTAAAGTGTTGGTTGTACAGGCGTGAACAAAACTTTTCACATAAATGCCACGTGTTTAAAATCGTGGTGAAGAAAATAACCCATAACCTCGCCCTTCATCTTAAATGGAGTGTATGGGTTGCGTAAAGAGCCTAGCACGTGGAGCGCGAAATCCTTTATCTTTCCCAATTAGGAAATTAAAAAATGTAAACTGCTTTTGGGTCATGGCATTTCCCACGCAGAATTGACTTTAGGAAGCCTCGCAAATATAAACGTCGACCTTTCGCACATGACATTCATCTGATGATAATCCTTAAGTTCACCGTGATGGAATAAATAGCTAACTTGTGACTCGATTTCAATGAAATTGGTGCATTTATCATTCGGAAGTGTGTAGTTAGCACTCTCAATCAGAAGATCAGCCAATCTGCTGTCTGTCAAATAGAGCTATCTTCCACAAAATCTCTATAGCATCGATGTGATCAAGAATTTATTAAATTTGAAAATTCGATACATCTAGTTAAAGCGGCTGATAGAGGTTAGACCTGACCGTATTTCCAGATTTCAGGAAAGCTTTCGCTAGAGTATCCCATGCAAAACTAATACATGAGTTGATGGCTTGTGGGATTGACGGAGAAGTTGTTGAATGGATAAAATCATTTCTCGGAAACAGATCGCAGCGTGTCGCGTTGGACGGAATTTTATCTGATGAGGTTTGCGTCACATCCTGTGTTCCGCAGAAGAGGACCGATATTGTTCCTAATCTACGTTAACGATTTGGTGGATAGTGTTAAGTGTAAGGTTCGGCTATTCGCCGATGATACTGTTATTTAAAGAGAGGTCCATCACAGGATGACACCGAGTGTTCACTAAACTATCTAAACGTTATTTCAGGTAGATGCAGTGATTGGCAGCTCGACCTGAATGTAAGGAAGTGTGTAGCTGTCTTTTACGTGTTATACCAAAGTTACCCGCGCACCGTATCACTTTTGACACTTCGTTTGAGGAGTGAAATGCTAATATTTACGCTAACATAATTAATTAATTCAAGTCGTTTTCACATCTTTAGGTAATATTACAAGGACAGTATTGTAACAGTATCAACTTATGATGATGATGCTTATGCATCGAAACATGTCGTGCATTTTGTCTCCTGTGGTATTTGCATAAGTTAAATAAAATAGGAATTAGTTTCCTTGTGAAAAGTTGTTCCTGTTGTTGTTGTTTCTTTTCTTGCATTCCTTGTTTGAGTTTTATTTAATTTTCATTTTCTACGAAAAGCTCTCATACGATATCAAGGAATCTGTTTTGAACCTACCATTAGAAAGGAACTTTGTCACATAAGTCATAGCAAAGATGACAAAGGCGTTTGGAAACTAAAATTTAAATGTACAGCGAAATCTCGCTACATCTCGTTTGTCCACGCATCAAAATGCATGATTGCATCACTAACCAAACTTCCTTCGGTGATGAGTGAGATTTACTGGAGAGTTGAAGTCAGGATGGAAAGGGAAGTGTCTTCCCTTTCCATCCTGACTCCCTTCCCCTTCCATCCATCCATATTTCTGGGACGAAATTGCGATCCTGGATGAATTTGATATTTTAGTGGGATGAGTTCATGTGGACATCAATGAGAACGCGTATACTCTCACACGTGTTATTCGCTGTTCTTCCGTATGCCCGAAGCGATGTGGGAAAAGGACGGATGAGCCATAATGTCATCACCAGAGGTAGTTGGGGTAGGTTTCTTCCTTCACATTTTGATCATCAAAGTAAAGTGGACCAAATTAGAGCGTTTTTATTTATTAACTTCTTGGAACATTCATGGAGGGTAAATATTTAATCCGCACTTACGTCACGGATAATAATGTAATCACACATGAGCAAAATAATTAATAATGTTTATGTACAGTATAATAATGTAATCACACATGAGCAAAATAATTAATAATGTTTGTTTTAATCTATGATTACTGTTAAGCTTATGGGTAGGATTTATCTTCAGTCTAGCTTAAGCAAATGTATAATATTCTTCATTGATTCTATTCATGAGTCAACGTAGCTCTACGTAGTAGAAATTAAACGTAGCACATAATTTTGAGGTTGATAATGTACAGTATAAATATTTAATACAGTTTCACTCTAGTTAGCCCTTCATATTTTATGAAAAGTTGGATTTACGTATGTAATTAATATGTTCGAGCGCAATTATGTGGATAACTTAAATGATTGATGAAATAATTTTAGCTTCCTGCATTGGTTTAATCCACGACTGGTTTTTCCATCGAAATAGTATCTTTAGGTTGTAGGCTACTGGATGTTACATAGGAGAATGATACACTTGGTAAATTTTCCACACGGTTTTTATTAGCGACCGGTTTCGTAAGTTGACTTACATCTTCAGGCAGGTAAGTCAAGATGTACCGGCGCAGACGAATACAGGGAGTGATTTCCATGAGTTGTATGTTTGTATATTAATATGTGGCGAATAAAAGCTGATTTATAGGATGTTTTCGTGTAGCAATAAAATCAATTTCTGCTTGTTTGAATGGCTACAAACACAAGCGCGATGAGTTCCTTNACGATTATAGATAATGTCAATGCTAATTCATCATCAATATAGGAGATGAACAGTAACCTTCAGTTTAACAAACAATTATAATACCGGGTCCGTTTAAGTATACTGCAGCAATACGATAGCATTTTCAGTAATTTAATTAACATAATTTTGAATAGGATGAATAAATTTCATTGAAATGAATAATTGAAATGATAATGAATAAATTTCATTGAATTCATAAATGAAAAGGATACGTTTTCTTTACCCAAGTGAAAGAATGAACTTAATTCATGCGAGTCTGATATTATCCAACTCTATGGATAGTGTGATGAAAAGGGCACATCTCAATTGGAAGAACTGTCTGTGAAGTATTCAGCCCGAAGGCCGGTTGGGCCATCATCCCGTCTAACATCACGAAGAGCTAGGAGACATAAATGAGGCTTACTAAGACGAATACAGGGAGTGATTTCCATGAGTTGTATGTTTGTATATTAATATGTGTCGAATAAAAGCTGATTTATAGGATGTTTTCGTGTAGCAATAAAATCAATTTCTGCTTGTTTGAATGGCTACAAACACAAGCGCGATGAGTTCCTTTAGCCGATCCATTACTCTACTGTGTATTGATTTCACAGTTAATCCTTCAGGAACGAATGCTAACGGAATCCTTTCTATGAACTAAACCTTAACCGCAATCGGGCCAAGCGATATATAGCTGCACATCTCAAAAGCAACGAGTGATGATTAAATTTTATTTTTTCTACTTTTATGAATGAATTAATCCTGGAACCTGTTAACTAGAATATTTAGTGATTTTATTGTATGCGAGACATAACGTAGATAATAATTCTTAATGTGTTGACTAGTATTGTCCAACTTTTTCGGCTGTAGGGCCACATTAGAAATTTCATTAAACACGTGGGCAAATGAGAACCCCTTAATTTACGCTATCGTTCTTTCGTACAAGTATTTCGTATTTTCGTATCGCTATTTTTGTGCCGATTTTTTACGCCAAAAAGCGCAAAAACACAAGCCGTAAATGATTACGTAACCAACACTACAGAACAGCGTAAAAAGCTACTTAATACAAAAATTAAGTAATCTTTTATATATCACATATTTATATAAGTTAATTAAGATTTATGACATCGAACTTGGAAAAGATTGGTGGGTCGGTTTAAAACCCTCAGCGGGCCGCATTCTGTGCCACGGGCCACATGTTGTAAAACCCTGATCTACGAGTCTGATCAGAAATTTTAGTTTCTGCAGTGGAGAAGTAAAATCTAGAGTTAGGACACTGGAAAATATATTGCAACCGTAAGAATTTGTTGATAATGAGCATGAGCATAAATTAGAAATTGAATCATGTCTGATTTGACTGTGTTCACTTATGGTTCTGAGACATGGGTAATTTATAAAAGACGAAAAAGAAAAGGACAAATGGTATGCCGCGAGAACGATGGGATAAGGAATTGAGAATAGAAATTTTCGTTTAATAACTTTCTTTGTAAACTATCCCAAGCAGAGGACTTCGTGAACCAAACCTTATTTGGTATTCCCCAAGGGTTACATTATTATTGCTTAAAGAATGACAGGCTTATATTTAGAGCATTACCTTTTTCATTAAATTCTTCTTTGAATAAAAACGATTCATAAAATGCAAATTAAAAGCAAAAACGTTTCTCCTTCCATTATCTCTTTGAGGAATGCTTTTTTCCTTTCAGCGGGTTACGTTTATTAACTCTACATTGCCCGCCGTCAAACACAAGATACTCTGAGTACGTTGTATCCACAACGAGGAAATTAGGAATTTACTGTTATAATTAATTCCGCGCTCTTACCTGCTCTAGGCCCATTGTATCGATTCGGTAGGTATGCTATCTGTTCGAGCAGTACGGTTGAGTTGATTTTCATGGAAGGCTTGCGGTAATTACTCCACGTTAGTAACAATGAAATTTTAAATTAAATTAACTAAGTTAAGATGTTGTTGTTGATTTAATCTGCAATTGACGAAGTGTAGGATATATTATAAGCTACGAAATAGGTATTTCCGACATTTAATTATTTCGATTTTATTTTGTATCGCAGTATTACTTATAGATCATATGTAATACATGCCGAAAAATATCCATGAAAATTAAATTAAAGATCAAAATAATAATTTCAGAATAAATGGAGGAGTATAACAAGTAAAAAAGATTTCGAGTGCAGTTTTTGGGTCTTGAAGATACTCTTTAATCAAACACGAGATCTTTCCTACTCTTTAATCACTTTAAGGAGCAAAAATATCGATATCTTCAAAGAAATTTCGGAGAAAATTAAATTTATCGAAAGATATTCATGACTAAGAAGAGAGAAGAAATTTTTCCCATTCGAAGTTTTTCTTTTATCGAGAGTGGTTTTTTCAAAGCGTATTTACTTAAAATTCTCAATTGCACTAATCAAGATACTAATATGATTAAGTGGATTCTCTTCCGAAAAAGCATCTCTCTTATCGACATAAAATGAATCAACCGCAGAATTAAATAAAGTGTGTGTACGAATGTGCCGTGCAACTACAAATCGTGAATTTTCTCCCTAATGAAATGGCCACTCAGAATCCAAAATCGAGTCAATTCGCGTTAAGCTTGGTCTCACTGTATATTTACATTTTTTTTTAATACAAACATTTTCCGTGTTGTGTTTAGGGTTGTTTATATTTTATGAACATAACCATCAAATAACCCTTATCAACACATCCAGCCAAAGATACCGAGTTTGTAAGGACGTAACCATTCTACCTTCTTCACTCAAGATTAATTGCTTGAAAGCGAAGGGATTGCAAATTTTACAGGACTACGGGAATCACTTTTCGGGAACGTGCGAGGTGTCATCGCCTGTACCAAATGGTGGGCGTTTCGTGTTTTAATTCGTCCCAGGAAGTCAGAAACGTGCAAAGAAGAAGAATAAGAACCTCCCTCACAAACCTTGAGAGACTTCAGAGAGTGTCTCATATTTTTTAACATCGAGAAAGCCTCCCACGGATTATCTGGTAACTTCCACTTCCTGTTTTCTTTGTATTCAGCAGCCTCGAGCGCTCGCTGAAGAGAGAAGCTAATGCGGCTTACGAAAAGACTGTTATTCTTATTGCTATTAATCCATCATCCAGTTTAGCGAGACTCTTCTGTACTTAAATGCGACAGAGGAGCTTACATTCATAACGGAAATTTCGTCCGTCTTCTCCCTTTATCTATCAGACGCAGGAAATGCTACGAAACTTATTTAATGCACTCTTGCTCTTCTCCTGTGTTCAAAATAAAGTTCCAAAGTAAACATTCATCTTGGGATAATGCTGGGGGATGGTCCAAATTGATTCGGAGAACAAAATTCACCTAGGATAGCGTAGTTTCGTGGAAATCCATCACAACCAACAAACGAGACACAAGAGTGTACTTTCCCACAATTTATTAAAACACGACCGGTTTCACCGAGTAATCTCTATCATAACGTGCGGTCTTTAGTTTCCTTTCTTGGTTAGTTCGGAGAATTTAGAAGCGAATTGAGGGAAAACGGTAGAAATAACTCACTGGTTGCTAAGTACCGGTTGCTTAGTAACTGTATAGTAACGCCTAGTGTTGTGCTGCATACTTAAAATGATCTTCAACTAATGTTCACTTTAGGTACATGAATGTAGACGGTTTGTTAAAGCGACGATTATAGATAATGTCAATGCTAATTCATCATCAATATAGGAGATGAACAGTAACCTTCAGTTTAACAAACAATTATAATACCGGGTCCGTTTAAGTATACTGCAGCAATACGATAGCATTTTCAGTAATTTAATTAACATAATTTTGAATAGGATGAATAAATTTCATTGAAATGAATAATTGAAATGATAATGAATAAATTTCATTGAATTCATAAATGAAAAGGATACGTTTTCTTTACCCAAGTGAAAGAATGAACTTAATTCATGCGAGTCTGATATTATCCAACTCTATGGATAGTGTGATGAAAAGGGCACATCTCAATTGGAAGAACTGTCTGTGAAGTATTCAGCCCGAAGGCCGGTTGGGCCATCATCCCGTCTAACATCACGAAGAGCTAGGAGACATAAATGAGGCTTACTAGGCAAGATGAGGAGTGAGGTAGTTTTCTCTTGCTTTCCTTACTGAGTTAGAATGCTATAAGCAGAGTAGGCAACATTAATGAAGCACAATCGATCTATACGGAAAAGTTTTCGTAATTTTTCATAAGGAGAAACCTTAATTAATGCCATTATTCAGCGAAACCCATATCTCAGTAGCTATTATATCACCACAGCCATGAACAAGGCATAGACAAAAGTATATTAAAGATATATTTTTCTTTATTCCGTAGCAAAAGAAAAATGATAAGTATTTCACTCAAATTGATCTTTCCAAATTTTCTTTCAATTTATTTTGTATATTCATGTCTTATTCTATACTATGTCCCCATAACTTTAAAAATGTACCATTTTTCGCAGAATTTGAGCCTCTTTAGCCCACCTACTATCACTGCTTTCCTTGTATTTAAATGGTTTACGGAATATGATATTTTATTCAAAATAAAATTTGTACAAAAGGTAAATAATTATCTTAAACCTTGAAATCTTTTTATGAAATTACTGTTAACAGGGTAGAAAGGAGTTTCTCAAATCAGTAGTGTCATTTATTATTCAGACATAAAATAAGATGAATACATTCTTTTGATTAACTTATTAAAGAGTCGTTTCCTTAAAGTTTCTGGAAATATTTTTAGTATTTTTTACTCTCCGTTCGTTATCCCAATTAACACTAACTTACTTACCAAGTTACGTGATAAGAAATTCTTTCCTTTTGGACAGTAATAGAAACGTGATCTTAAAATTGAAAGAAAATAACAAAAGTCTCATAATTCGTCTGAATTCGAAATCAGCAGTATTTATGCGTTATAATTTATTCTTATTTATGCATATATGCATGGCAATCGTCTTCCATGGAAAGTCTATTAACTTTAAGATTCCCAATTCTCCTTTATGTTTCATTTTCTTGCATAGTCCGTCTCCTGACTTATTCTCACGATCTCTTTTATTCTTAGAGCCACGTACATACATTTCCTCCCTGCCGCTTCTCACGTCTCAACCAACGCAGGACATCCCTTACATACTTTTCAGGCAGACTTTCTCTTTCTCATTCATTCATTCTCTGCCCACTCTATTATTTACCTTTTCTATCGTACTCTCTGTCCACGCATATTCTTCGTATAATCCATTCCAACTTTAAAGCATGTGCTGCTTTATCTTCTGTTTAATGGTGCTGAGCCAATAAGTGTTAAGCTAGAATATTTCCCTCACATCCAGCGTTTAGTTTTATTTTATAGTCAAATATTAGAACCTCTAATGACCTTTAGAATATAACAGTTTCTAGTCTCTATTAAAGTTTTTCGAAGTGAAAGAAACTGTCAAAATATATATAACCTGATGATACATGCAAATATCTTTAACTTTAAATATTAAAAAGCCCGAACAGTAAAATCTTTGGAGGATGTTAAATTTATTATTCTTGTACAAAAGTTTTGTTTTATCAAATACTATTAAATTGTGTCAAATCTCTCTCAAAACCACGTAACTGATCGAGCTTGAAACAAGGCAGAATTTTTCTAGCATCAGACAGCATGCTTTCATAATGTGGGCCGAGACTCATTAGCTGAATAGAAATCGATAGCCAAGGATTGGAGCCCCGACCTCCAGCAACCATTATGCGTTAATGCAGGAAATTTTAAAATATATCTCGCAGACCGTTTAACTCGGAACTTTTCGGCCTGAATATATTTTGCTTGTCACGTTTCCACTTTGCTTCCATTGCCTCTCTCACGCCAGGTGAGACATCTTAAAGTGGAAGCGAAATTCTCGGATTTTTCCAAGTGCGAGTAGACATCTGGTCCAATGTCTTGGGATATTTAAGATGATGCCTCCGGAAGGGGCAAAGCGGACGGGAGGGGGAGTCTGGAGGGAGTGGGGAACGAGGGGCGGAGGGGAATCTAAGGGGGAGGACAGGAAGGTGAAAGGGGAAGAGAGCGATGGTTAGGGGGCCTTCCGTCCTCACACCAGAAGAGGGAGACCTGGGAATCGATAATATCCGGAGTTTGCTCTTGAAAAAGAAAGCGCAGAGGGGAGGGAAGTGCGAAGGGAAAGAGAAATAACAAAAATCAAATGTGGCTGAATCCACCCTTCTTGCCCCTCATAACCTTCTTGAATCCCCGTTACTTTCCCCAAGCCATGGAAACATCCTCCCTCATACATAAATACCCACCTGCCTTCAGCTGTATCTCTAATGACGGCTGCTGTGGCAGTACCCTCATTGTTCCCCCGAGCGATGTGGCACCTTTTATATCCCTCCATTTTGTTCCGTAGATGCACACTGTCCCACTGATTCCCGTCGTTTCTGGCTAATTGTGGGTTAATTTCAGTTTTTTCCTCTTTGCCCCACATTTTCTCAGCTCCTAATGTTCGCCTTCAACGGACAAAACCATTAAAGCTCTCACTAATTCGTTCTTTTTCAAACAAAACGGAAATATAACCTATTGAAATAAATAATCAGTACCGGTCGCGGTCCAAGGTCCCGGGTTCGAGTCCCAGCTATTCGGATTTTTCCTTTTAGAGAATGGATGTTTGTGTTCGTAAATAATAATAATCATTAAAATTTATGCTATTGGGATGATCTTCCTGTTCCCATTAAATAAAATATTATTATTATAACTATACTAGAAAAGATGTGTTTCGAAGGAGATTTCCCTACGCAAAGTGTGCGAGGGAAGGTCACTGAGTGAGAGATAGAGGAGTTAGTGTAGATTACACTATAATACAGAATATTTTTACTCAGGGATTACGTACGAAATTTAGATAATTGTTCTACTGCACACAATTGTCCCTCATCCCTTTGTAACCTACAATGTGTAACCCTTGTGTTTGCTGAGGGAACATGCTCGCACTGCTTTAACACTCTTCTATGGCGTGCATCCTACTGAGCGCATTTAACGGAAGCATCGTGTTGTAAGCCTGGCCATGCGAACAATCAATGGTGGGTGCTACAGCGTCGATAGTGACCCTCTTGTCTCCTCAAATGATGTCTTTGACGCAATGTAAAGCTTCTGGAGTGGCTATCTCCATCGGCCACCTCCACTACCACCGTCTCGATGTTCACCTTCGTTACTTGTCCTCCCTTTGGAGAACTTCTGCACCTAATAATGGATTGTTTGAGTCGACGGATACTAATCACCTTGTTACGAGAGCTTGTTATGAAATACCAGTAAGGTAAAAGAGAGATTTTAGCTCCACGTCGAAAATTCAGGATTACAGAGAGATGTCAGTGATACCATGTACTTCTCTAAAGAAGAAAAATCTTATCATAGTAATGCATTATTGGGTCTCGTATGAGTTTTATGAATAGCCTACAATAGAGTAGAAACAGTTCCGTGTTATTATTCGGCAAAAAACACCTCTAACATCTTTATGTTTAAGATCTTTTCGCATCATTTTTATTTGAATAGACTAAGTCCTCCTTCGGTGTTTCCTTACTCATTTTTCTTTTCAAGCTCGGTGACGTTGATATATCTTTAATTTAACGACCCTTCGGGTGTGTTACATCGTAGAGAGAAGCTATTATATCCGCAGACTGAATGTGATGGCAATCCATCTTAAATACCTCTGCGGAAACCCAAGAAATAAACAAAAGTAAAAAGTCAAACGAGACTAGCACCCAAAACAAGATGCCCTTTATTTTGTATACATTTTTTCTTGATTAGTCTTGACGCAGTTCACATAGTCACGTCTGCCTTGATTACTTACATTTACTGATTATCTATAACAGTAAAATGCTTAATACTTAGCATTTCCATTTAGCACTCTCATTTCCTCTATTCTTTCTTCGGATATAAAATCTGGAACCTAATATCGTTTGAAGCAAAGTTTAGTTTTCAACATTGAATAAAACGTTATTGGAGATTTTCCTCAGTTTTCTCTTCTATTATTAATCTATTCAAAATTCTTGCATTTAATAATCATTAACATATAATCATGATAGGTTTCTGAATGTTTAATAATTTTCCCCTTTTGATTTGACCGATTGCATCTTATTCCAGAAATGAACTCCCTACATTCATAAAATTATTAGTAGAGTTCTGTAAAATTTCCGCAGTTAATAAATAAACTTTCTAAAATTTTCTACGCATTTTACTGTTTAATTAATCGCCGAACAAGGATACAAAACCGCGAAATGGAGACATCTGTTAAAGATTATTTAATGTAAAATTACCCACTCCTTTCCAGATTTACTATGCTTCTCACTAGAAATTGAAGAACTTTCGTTTAGATTAAAATAAACTGTAATAATTTGTAATCCTACATAAATTTTTCAAGTCACGAATCTTGAGGAGCTAATGAGAAGCTAATCTTCCCTAATGTACTCTGGCAACTACTATTTCTATTCTGTGAAAAGTTTCTGGGAAAGTAAATGGATTCGGTTAGGTTTCTCTTATAAGTTATCAAACAGTTCATTAATCATCAGAAGCACACATCACATCACAAACGGCAGTGTGTTTGAGGTAAACGATGAGGAAAACACTTATCTTGACAGAACTACTGCAGAATATTCCTAAGAATATATCATACCATTTTCATTCATAAAAGAAAGATAAATGGAAAATTTATTAAAATGATTACGTTGCTGAGGATACTGATGGGGGTACTGAGAGAATAATATAGAATGGATATCAGTTCAAATGAAAATCCGATTCAATATGTGGAAAGCTCTCAACAACTTGGAGGTGGATTCACCACAGACCGATATTGTGCAATGGATATTCAATCAGAGGCACGGTGTCAGCGAAAGAGACTTTTGCGAACGATACCGCCATGCGGACGAACTCGCAACGTCCTTGCCCACAAAGTATCCCGAATGGCTTGGAGAAATGTTCTGCCGGGATAGCTCAACGGACAGAGCACCCGACCGGCAATTGGGAGACCCGCTTGTCTCGCTTGTGAATGTCCTCGCTTCGATTCCCGGTTGACTTTTTTGAAGTCCATTCTTCCTTGGGATTTTTCCTGGGTGCGCACCATCTTGCGCAAAGTCACCCTTACCCGTTTTCCATTGTTTGGAGGGTTTAAATGCAGTAACTAGAGTGTTTGAGGTACAGACAAATAAATATACTGTAAGAAAATCACTTTCGTTATCAGAAACCTGCCATTAATTGTTGCCATTAATCAGTTGACATATGGACAATTGGCCAGCGATGTGAAGAATGACATTCTTCGAGGCAAAGGTGCTAAAAACTTTCGCAATCTCTTTCAAACTTATGTCTCAAGATTACAAAAATGTGCGCTAACGAGAATTTTTAATGGACCATGGAGAAAAGTGAAATCACAGAAAACCGAGAACCGTAAATAGTGACTGATAGTTATTGATCAAATCATCCATACACTCCTAATTCCCATCCTCGCCTCAGATTTCGGGGTAAGGGTGCTTGATGCCTTTTTCATTCACATGACTTCGTACTTTCCTATCCCCGAAAATGTCCCCTCTATAAACATCCACTCATCCTTACCGATCAATCTCTTCATTCCAGAGGCTACATGCGTTTCTTCTCTTCAGAATATTATCACGCCACATTCATACAACTTTTACCTTTTAGTCTTGCACCATTCGGACTTCTCACCCTTTCATCACGTATAAGCCAATTACGTCATTCTGATTTCATCCATACCAAATCCAAACCAGCGTCATATAGCCGTACATTAGTCACACAGACTTTCTTTTAATCCTCATTCACTCACCATTGCAGACTGTCATTAGGATCGTATCGTAAAACAGCACTATCAACAGCACAAACCAACACTAAATCATGAAATTTATGCTTAGATGGCGCTACAGAAGAATAATGAAAATAAAATAGATATATGAAAGATACCCTGTAAACAGCTTAAGGAATATGCCTAAAGAAAAGATTATCCATATTCTTAAAGCTGTTCACAGGGTATCCTTCATATAAGGAGTTAAGGAATAGGATACGTAAGGTAGAGTTCTTAGGTAGGTGCGGACATAAATATAAAGTAAATTACATTAAACAAAAATCCAATAAAAGTAAATTCTCTTTTCTTAACCGGACAGTCGAAGACTGGAATAGTTTGAATGCAGAAGCAATAGGGCCGTTCCCAAAATCTCTGAGGGGATTCCTTAAAAACGTGGAAAAAATGGAACAGAATTGTGAGCTTGCTGAGGACGAAAAGTAAGATCAGTAGGGGATCGCCTGGTAGGGTGATGTACGGCGGGGACTATGTAGTCGCTACGGTAACCGTGAAGGCCTACCAGGAACGCCGAAAAATCTTGCTTGAATAAAGCAATACCTTTTATCTTTACGTATTAGATGTAGGTAGAATGTATTCAATATCGAGTGTATACCGCTTAAATCATGACTGATGATGTCTAATGATGTTAATGTATTGTAATTTGTTATTGTATTTAATTAATTGTATTGTAATTTTTGTGCGAATTATTGTATTGTAATTTATTGTAATTTTATATATAGACGTAATTCTGTATCTATAATAACCTTGCATTAAAAGATAGATGTTTGTATAACGCTGCCACCTGATGCACAGTCAAACCGCAACGAGTATATTGTAATAATAGATCGAGTAGATTTGCATTTGTATCCCGCGAGCCGCCAGTGGCGTATGGCGACGAGTGTATTGACATCTCACCTAATCCACCACATTAGCTTCTCTGATACTATACGGAAAGAACGAACAGAAGTGACTGTTATCGAATACTCGTGATTCCTCGTAATTAATGAATGAGGTTTTTCGACGAACAAACGAAGGGAGGAGTCTGTGGAAAACTTTGGTGAAATAAAAGCAATTGATCGTGAACGCTGATAAAAATGGTCAGTCGATGACAGTATTGGAAGGAATGGCGTAAGGAAGGGAGAAATTGCAGAGAAAGACCCAGGGTAGATTATAAGAGGTGGATATAGGTAATGGTCCTGCTTTCATGGTTTTTGGTGTGAGTCATTTCCAGTGACTGAGGATTTATTGCTATTAGTGGATTTATCATTCTCTATTACTCTTAGTAATGGTCTAAGGTAAGGTTAGGAATCATAAAGGATTAACCTGCTAAGGACTACTAGGGGGGCTCTAACAAACCAATCATCAGATTTTAAACCCACATTGATGATTTTTCCTTATTCAGTATTGCTCTGTCAAATTTATTTCTGAAAGTTCTGTTATACGTGTAATTCAGTGTTAAATCGCAGTAATAGTCGATTGAAATAATACAAATGGAATGGACTTAAAAATATATTTAAGGACATATTTGCGAGATGAAGCCACAGATCTTATGTCGGAAGGAAAGAGGGCGAGGGATTATAATCAGTTCGCGGATGAGACAATATAGAGGATAATATACGATTTGTCCCCCACTTATTCTTGTATCCCTCGCCCACTTCCGGTTTTGAGCCTTCCAAAAGAGTTATAAGAATGACACTCCTTGGGCTCGGGGTCCTCTGCCCACCGATGCCTTAACATGAGTAACTGATCTGCACCGATAATCTATCGGTCGACCATCGCTAGCCTTTTAGATCTCTAATTTGTAATTTGTGTTTGTGGTAACTTGGTTAAAAAAAACGTTCCCGGCCACATATATATTTATGTTTCTCAGTGTCTCTACGACACAGACGTCTTTGGATCGCCCAAAAAATAAACAGCCCTTCGGCGGAGTTGTATTGGCGTGGTGTGTAACGATTCCTCTGCGCCGTGTCGTGGGAAGACTCCGCCATTTGGACCTGTTGCTATCGTTGGGCGGAGGGAGAGAGAGCGCGCTGGCGGTTTGCAGGCAGTCACGTCTCAAATTTGACAGAGATCCTGGTATAAAAAACGCGAAAGTTGTAATGGGAAGAGCTTCCTAGCTTCGAGAGAATCGAGGCGGAAAAATGGCGAGGAAATGAAACTAAGGGCGCGAAGAAAAAGCGGGAAAGAGGAAATAGGCGTCGTAGCTGGAATAAGAAAGGATTTGCGCGGAGCGGAAGATGTGTAGGGATATAAAGATTGAGGGAGTTGATGTAGGATCAGAAGGACGAGCGTGGGAGAGGCGGATGGCTGGGAATGACTCGGGGGATCTGAACTGAGGATGGTTTCCCGGAATTGGAGTGAAATACGAAGTTGGATTAGAGGGAGAGGATTTAGAAATGTGGAGAGAGTGAGGAACAGTGGCAAGAGGAAGGTCAGGAAAGACTTGTTCGACCCATCATTGATCTCGACCTTCTTGGACTTTTCAAATGTTTTCCTTATGGGATGTGGATAATCTGGTGATTCGGAAACAAAAGAGGAAAGAGGGTCGTAGAATGGGGAGCGGTGAGGATCTGGTCAGGTGACGGCATAAGAGAAGGGTGATTTAGGTCCTCTCAGCTACCCGGGAGGCGTCGTTATACGAATGAGAGAAGAAAGGAGAATTGTAGGAAAAAGGAAAGTGTGACCTTGGGTAAATGAGAAGCGGACGGTGGGCATAACTAAATGTGAGCTAAATAATTTACCTGTATTGAAAGGGTCGGGATCAGTATAAAAGCTCGCTGCATCGGGGTCAAATTACGACTATGCATTTTTTTGGGGTGTGATGAAGCCTCTTGGCTTGATTAAAGTGGATTTTGAGGTCACCGTCCTCTTTGAAGCTCTTTAAATACCACGTTAATGATTTTTTTATTCCATCGAACATTTCTGAGGTGATTTTCGATATAACTTTAGCATCTCGTCTTTAAACACTTTAAACTTGTTTTATTACGCTGCGCATTACATATGTAGGACCTGATTTAATAAATAAAAAGAGGACTTGATAAGTTTTCCTGAAACTATCAATTCAAATAAGGCCTATTTTCACAGTTTGTTTTGGTCAGTTAATTGAAAATTTCATGTTTAATATCGGCATTTCCTTCACACTGTTCTTCATTTCATCTGAAATTATATGGAAATTAAAGCGATTGTAACTTGATATTTTCCATTTCTTGACCTATGAAATTATTATATTTCAGCCACCCAGGTCTAATTATAGAGGAAAATTTTTCAATGGTTCATTTACAAAAGAAGTTGTCTAACCACGGTAAGGTATTATTTGTCGTTATTAAATCGTACACCATGAAGCAAGATATAGCTTTAATCGTTGAAATATGGAGTTTCACAAAGACATGGCTGATTCAATCGATGTTTTAAATATAGCTATTTTCTTTCCCGTGATATTACAGTGACCCAAAGGCTGTAAAAGTATTCTATGGAATTTCTTTTTAAAAAAGACATCCAGCCTTTTCTTGCCTCCATAGGACATTGAAGTATAATTCCGTTCTTTGAAAAATTCGTGCAAGACTTAAGATAGCGTTTTGTTTCTAGGAAATTACCTTTTCTGGGTTGCTCGAAAATTCTTCTCTGAAACTTCAGATCTACATCTCTTCTCTCTTCAAGCTTCAGATCTACATCTCTTCTCTCTTCAAGCTTCAGATCTACATCTCTTCTCTCTTCAAGCTTCAGATCTACATCTCTTCTCTCTTCAAGCTTCAGATCTACATCTCTCATCATCTTCTCTGAAACATCAGATCTTAACGGATTCCATTCGAGAAAATCAATGTTTTGTCCATCTGTCCGTGAATTCTGCCAGAATACATTCTCAACTTCGTCTAACTCCTTATTATTTCTACGTTGGCTAACTTCCGCTAACACTTAATCAACTCCTCCCCTTTTCGTATCACTGGCAATTCAATCGGAAGGTTTCGTTCTCTCAATTTCTCATGCTTTTAAATCAGCGACGAAACTCACTCTGTTTCTATCGGGGACACTGCCTAGTAAATAGCGTTATTAAAAATTAAAATTTTCTGTTGCCTCGCCGCAACAATAACGTCCGTAATGCCGAACCCTAATTAGTGCCGAGATGTGGCACTGGAATCTCTCTTAATTAAGCTGAAAGTCTGCGCTTAATCTTTCACTAACGAATCCGGACTCCCATTCACAGGCAGATTCATGACGTAAATTCATGACTTCATTAGCTAGAATAAACGTTTCTTCTGATGACCGCGACCACGCGAAACACCGTTTGCGGCGCATTAAAATCTTAGAGATTCTAGAGACACGCCAAAACCTTTTCAGTTTGGTGACGCATGAGGAACATTATAATTTATTAAAAATGAAAATTTGAGTATACACAGTAAGTAGGTAATCATTTAATAATACATTCTAATGAAAGCCATGACAATAAATTACAGCAGAGGCGGATTTTGAACCAAGCAAACTGGTCAACCACCTAAGGCAGGGATGGCGAACCATGTAACGCGAAAGTGCCACGTTTAATAAATATAAAGGGCTTGCATACAAATAGAGAGTCAAAGCATTGAATAAAGTGCTGATATTCTCTAATTTATTAACATATTAATCCCATCGACGATGGGATACACTAATACTACACTTATAAACAGAACCCACATTAATTTTTCTGGGGCTTCATTTTTTAACAGAATAATACGTAACGAAGATAGTGCCATCAGAGCCCCGCGTGCCATAAGCTCGCCACCCCTAGCTTAGGGCCTCGTGTCTTAAAAGCGTTGGTGTTTTAATAATGGAAATTAAGAATACATTACAAACTCAAAATCAAAATTTTATCCTCAGATCATTTTTTTTTATTTAGACAGTGATATGAATGTCAGAAAAAAATGGTTGATGGGAGCAGAAATTGAAACATATCATTTTCAAAATGGACTGAAATCAGAGGTCGTTTCTCAAAAGAAAGAATGAAAATATAGACGATATTATGGTAGTGATAAGTAATATAATGATGATTCGATTTCATACGACAATTCCAATTTAATTTTGCAAAAGAAATAAATCTGTAACCGATAAAATTGAACTTCTTGAACCTTGAAAATTGAACGTGTATTTCTTATGAAAATCTATTCGAACGATCTTGGTTCAAAACCAGCAAAGTTATCGAATGAAAAGGCGACGGTACTTCTTCCGGATCTCACAAAACACGTATACAAAGTTTGACGCAAATCGGGCAAACGGTGTGGACTCCAATCTCAGGCAAACATACAAACAAACACCCACATAAACAAACGAACAAACAAACCCACAACATTTCTGCTTTATATATACAGATTATTGCGATTAAATAATGCGATATTTTTCAATTGCAGCAATATTTTGTTTGCTGCTTCAAGATACTTATTTCCAAATTTAATTCTTCTTCATCTTAAGAAACACTCTCCTTTCGCTTTTCCGCAAGAGTTTACTCTGTTATGTAATAATAATACCTGTCAAAATAATTCATAATTTGAGTTCTCTGGTCAACATTCCAAGTAAAATTTGATCTGCAAATTCAGATTCGAAGATGACCAACTCGTTATAGAAAATGCTACACGTATGTACACTGATGAATTTTAAATTCTACTTTAAGCTTTTTCAGAGGTCGTTTAATAATCTCTTAACTGATTTTTAAGTATATACCAAGCTTTTATTTAAAATCACGCCGCAACACGGCAAGAGATGCAGAGCTTTGTATTGTTTTCCTCCAAACCTCCACTGGACCGAGTACCTGAAGCTTCGTTAAGGTACTGCATTTCAAATGTAGGGGGTATCATTCTTACGTCATAGCCTTTCCATTGTGTTGCGAGTCGGGCGGCTTGACTTGTCGAAGTCCATTCAAAAGGACTCGCTTTACATTTTGGGATTGCGATGTCTCCTTTCCTACTCTACGGATGACTTTGTATGTCAATGGAATGGTTCGCTGGTCTCTCTGACCCAGACTTTTCCTTGTGATACATGTGGAACAGGTCCGACTTCGCCATGGCTACCGTACTCTATTTCCGTATTCCGTGTATCTATTTCCTCAACTTGAACTTCACTCATCTAGCATGAACGTTTTCATTGAAGTGAATGTGTGTCTCTTAGAATTCTACAGTTATCTACAGCTCTTCGTATCATTAATTATCTCCAGCGATCTATTTTCCACTCTGAGTTCTTTATGTTATGGTTATTGCGATTCCTTTTTTTTAGCTCTGGAGATAAATTTGAAATATTATTGCGATAATAATTAACTAATAAATTCTCCCCTAAAATTTTATTTTGAATCTACGTTAACGCCCGCTCGCATAAAGATAGCAGAGAACTCCCTCAACAGCCTAAATAAGTCCGTCATATTTTAAAAATGCATCCCTAAAATCGTGCTTAACTGAAGAATATTTTTTCCATAGTCCATTTATTAGGAATTTTTAAGAAAAATGAACCATATTCCATCACCATTCCATCCAAAATATGTACATTCCGACGATCCTTTCACTTCAACAAAATTCCAATTCGGAAGCAGACAAAAAAAGGACTAAAAATGTCATTATAAGGTATTCCTTAAAGTTAATCAAAAGGAAAATTGTGGAGAACGGAAGGACAAGATAAATAGAGGAAAGGGATCGCGAATATTGAAGGACTTTATTTTATAATAATAACTATTATTGTTTCATACAATAATAATTATTATAATGTTATTATTTGTTCATTATTTATTTATTATTGAGACCACTCTTACAGTTAACCTTGTAAAGACGGAAACATTTTTATTTTGGGTGAAATTGAGACTTAACAGTCCGATAGTCTTAAATTTAACAGGTAGACAACAAATATCCGAACTTGCAAAGTATTGTAAGGATGAATGACGGGCCATCAATGCGATCGGTAGAAGAGATGATAAAGGTAAGATAACTGAAGTGCTGCGGTTTGTCTATGCTCTCAACTCAATGTAATTGCAAGCGAACTGTTTGTGGTATACGAAACCGCAAACCTGGCTGTGGTAGGCGGATGTAACACGATCTCTGACACGTTTGACCCGAATTGGTTCAACAAATATCGGTAATAATCCTCCTGAGGTGAGTCACATGAACAAATCTTGGGCATCTCTTACTCATAACTTTAAAGTTTGAGAAAAGATATCATTACAGGCGTTTTTCTTCCCGTTATGGATCCTAAAAGTAGTTTTTAAATAAATAAATACATTATAAAGTCAGTGCAATATATAACCAGTAAATTGTAATCATTGCATCATTAAATTTAAACAATTTATTATGTAGTCATGCCATTTAATATTACCTCTGTGTACTCTAAATTGTCTGAAAATTAACTTTAAGTGCAAGATGGAAGAAAATCGCGTCCTCAGTCAATTTGAAAGGCTGTCCAATTAATAAAAAGAAATTAAGCCAAAAGCCATACTTCTGAACGAATTTCTACGTAGTATTGTTTAAAGTGCTTCTACATCTGATGTAATTTCTCACGTAGGCCCCCTACCGAGAATCGAACCCAGGACCACTTTCTCCGAAGTCGAACGCGTTGCCCACTTAGCTATCCGGGAGCCCCATATTCTTGCGTAAAAATTTATCGATGTTATTTCAACTTTTTAATACATTTGGACCGCATAAAATACCTTTTTTGATTTTTGGGTGAAGTTTCCTTTTATTGATTTCTTTTATAGATTTCTGGATTTTGAAATTTCATAATCATCAAAAGTTTAAATTAATCTCTGTAGTAACTTATATTAGGTACTAAATAAGAAATGATATTCTATTTTATACGATTAATAGAAATACGAATAAGAATATTTTACTTTTTATCTCATTAAGTTGAATAGGATTGTATCTTGTACCTCTAACAAACTTCTTTTTTATGAACATTCTCAAATTAAGACAAAATGTTATCATTGTGTTTATCATATAAAGACTTTCATAGTAAAGTCATGATAATGTTTCACTATGAAAATTTGATTAAAATTTATCATAATTTCTGATATTTATATAAGGCATAAATGTTTATAAAATTGAGAATAAGTGATTTTTTCATGCTCTATTATCCTGGTAAATGTGTTGAAATATATTTCGCGTGTTTGCTTGCTATCTACCTTCATTTAAAAGCTATCCCTGCCACACGCCGAAAGGTGGCTTGCAGGATACATATGTAGATGTAGATGAACCATGACGAAAAATTCTTCGGCCGAAGTTTTCTTAGATTTTGTTGGATGGACTTTGTGCTAGAAAACCTGAGGCGTAATTATTTCGGTTATTTAATGTTAAACTGGCTAATTCGTAGTGCAATTTCCATTAATGGTAAAATTATGATCGTGATTCCTTAAGGTAGAATCTAGTTTTCTTTCCAATATTCACAAGCAAGCCTTCTTTTTCCGACCAAACCCTCTTTTTACAAACATTGCCATAAATGGAAGTGGTGAAAGGGAAGACGGGATTGAAAAGACGGAGGAAGTAAATGGGAGAAGGAGAGGTAGAAACTCGGTTCAAAAGACCCGAGAGTAAATTGGAATCATTCGGAAGAAGAAGGTATGAATGTGGCCTTGGGAATGGTGACCATTACCTGAGTGGCTTTGAGTGCGTGCCTTAAGGGCTCTTGTAAACCTGAGCATGCGCAAAAATTTGAAACGTCTAAGGAGACTAACATTGCAGTCGCTACGCCAGAGCCATCCCAGAGTGCTCATAGATAAGCGATGGAAACAGAATACTTTCAAAGGAAAGGACTCTCAGTTTAATTCGATCTGATTTACTGTGGATGTTTAAGTACCAATTTCCTACGAAAAGAAGCCATTCGTCCCATTTTAATGTCAATTGCCGACAAAGGTATGTGGATATTTTACTTCAGTTTTCATGAATTTTTCAAGAGCGTAATTGAATGTAGTTTATGAAAAGAACATTCTTTATAAGAACACGGAAAGAAAGGAAATAATTGAAATGTATTTAAGTGTATGTAATTAAAACGACTTAAATGTATCTTCCTGAAATGTCTATTTCCACAAGTAGTCACAACCCTACGTTGAATTAATTAAAATATATCATAAAACAAATGTGTAGAATGTATATCTCATATGTGGATAATCGAAAGGAAATTTTCGTGAAGACAGCACGAAGAAATAAAAAAGCTTCAACCCCGTTTTCCTGTAATTTTAAGTTCTAAGTTGAAAGGGTGATGAGACGAGCAATGATTTTTTGGAGAACTGAAATTTGGGGAACGGGTTGAAATTTATGCTATCACAGAGACCTGAAACATGAAGTTCCAAAACTGTAATTTTTCCTTAGCTCAATATATTTAACTTTGGAATGGGGATGAACAATCAAATATTCAAATCGATTTGACAGGCAAATTTGGAGCATGGAAACATAAATAGTAAAAATTGATTGCACTAGGTAAGGAGAGACTATTTCCGACTTAAGAAGAAACACGGAGCAATAGAAAAAATTTTCCCTTCGCTGATGGAATGAAATGACAGGAAATAAACTTTAAAGGCAAATACATTTAACCTCCCTTAGATATTATGATGATGTTGATGAGAGAAGTTGTTATTATACGGTACACTGGAGATGAATCTCATGGGATCAGGAAAGATGCAAAGATAGAGGAGTTGGAACCAATTTTAAGAGGGGTCGGAATGCTGATCAAGATAGGGAAGAAAGACAAGGGTAGAAAAAAAGCAAAGAATGACAAGTTATTCTGAACGTGTGAAATAATGAGATACTATTTATCGTTCGAATACATTCATTAATCTAATATATTTATGTTAAGGTATTAGGAAGTACTAGACTCTTATCACAGCGTTGTACTTTTTTTTAATTACTTATGGTAACGGAATACTTCGTAAAACATGGAAAATTTGAACCCTTTTCAAATTTTTGAGGAATGACATGGGAGCGATAGATAGACTGATTTCTAAAATGTCTAGAATGCCTTATTATGGGACTACTACACTGTTTTTACTCATACTAATAAATTATGTAAATTTACTACCATTATTATCTACTTTTTCCCTTTTTCGATAGTTTTTAATGCACGAAAACAACTAAAGAAGTTTGCTGGGAAAGAGTTCTCTTCGCCAATAAAGAGACCATCTACTCTTTTTCTAATGCGATGTGGCCCATTTTTGTACAATAATAAGTGCTCTATCGAGCAGCAATATCGCTGAGCTCGAAAAGGACTGTATCTAACACTATTTGGATAAAAAATGGAAATCAATTTAACAGTTCCGTGAGGCTTTCCTAACATTATCTTAAATAATTGTACCGGTAATCTTCTCACGAAAAGTGGTGGTTTAAAGCTCATTCTTCTTAAATTTGTTCTCCTCACCTCTTTTAATGAACTATTACGTTGTCACCTTTTGTTTTCTCGGATATCCTCCATTCTCTCATTTCGCAGAAGGGGTTGCCCTCGAATAAAATTTACGAAAACAATTGAATTTTCTCTGCTTAAAACGATACACCAGCGCTCGAGAACTTTCTTTCTCTCGTGGCTATAAAGGCATCTCCATCCCTTTTAAGGAGCGAAAGGACGAGGAGTTTCCTCCGTTCTGCCCTTTCGCGTCTTTCTCCGATCCTTTATGCATTTCAGAATTCCTTTACATCCTATCTCTTTAATTCGGGGAACGCTCCTCTTTGTAAGCCCGTTTCCCGGGATACAAACGCCTCTGTGAACACTGTTGGTAAAACAGCACGAACGCTAAAATATTTCCTTTTAAGCCCATGACCTTTCTTCCTCTCCAGGTTTACAAATGTTAGTTGGTAATGTTGCTAGGCTGTGCTGCATTAGCTGATAAGTTTTTCATGCTTGTACTCTTTGGTTCTAAAACCAATATTAAACTTTTAAACGATTTCATTAGATTTTTATTTATTTCACCGATGTTAACTTTTTTCGTGAGTTTGCCCTGTTAGTTTCATCGTTTCTATAAATCTCTTTAATCAAAATTCTCTTTAGATTTCTCGCCTCATTTATCTCCCCTCCGTCTTCCTAGTGATATAGTGGAGAGTATCAGTGAAATTTCGAAACTTGCAAATTTTTATTGAAAGGTACATTTCTTTTGCAGTAGTTTACGTTTTCAAGAAAATAAATTACTCTTCTTTTACTATGATATATAATGAGATCTCGAAATGAGTTTACGAGCTCAATTTCTCCCTAACTAAAACACTTTCCTCTTTGATCACTGCTTTACTTTCACCCCCCTATATTTACTCTTGGATGTGCATCTATGCATGCGTTATGGAGAAGATGATGTCGAGGGATTAAAGCGGAAAGACTTGTCGATCAGCAAACCCTTTCGCCGTTTGTGTTCATCGGCGGCCTTATCAAAATTTAGAAGAAGCGCTTTTCTTTGTTTTCGTGTTATGTTTATCTGCTTATTCAATGTTAATATTTCGACAATGAATATTTCTCTCTCGCCATCCTCGAATTATAAGAAATTGAAATAATTATAAATGCATTGTATTTTATTTATATTGTAATTTAATGAACTTTAGTGTGATTTCAAATTATAAGTTATAATTCTAGGTTTTAATTTTTTTAACGAATGAGTTTTTACCTTCTGCTTTATACCTATTTTGAAGGAATTCTCTCTGGGGGAACACTTTTCTTTCTTTTTACAATTTCATTTCCTCCTCTGCAACCCGTTACTAAAAAGTGAGTGCGTAATAAGATACAAGTCCCTTTCCTTCCTCATTCGGCATTCATCCGTCGATCCTTTCCTTACATTTTTTCCACTGAATTTTTTGCATTCTAATATGTGTTTGCATTTATAGTAAAGCTGTCTCTCTGCTGTAATGCATTGTTTTATAAAATGTCGGACAAAAACTTCGAAACTTTGACTTACTTTGTTCGAGTTCTCGAACTCTATCGAAAAAGAAGAGGTCGAAGTTCACGTGTTGGTTTCTTGTAGTGATCTCCCCGCCGTACGTATTAAAGCGAAGCTTAGGAGTTCTTATCATTAAAGATCCCAGAGGCTTATATTGTTTGACTCGTGTAGAAGCCACGAATCCTAACAAGTTCCTCATTATCTTCCCCGCTTTTCCAAAAGTCAGCACGCGCCTGAAAACTGCGAAGTGATCGCCGAAGGTTTTGATGAAATAACTTTTTGATGTCCTCAAGCTCTAGGAAAGTGTACTGCTTTAAATATTAGGTTACATTAAAACTTTTACTTGGAGACTGATAACTTTACATTAACTTTTGGACTTGATCGGCAGTATCGAGGAATATTTTCGTTGCTTCTTAATTTCTTAATCGGTAAGGGTGAGATACCAAAACGTTCCAAAGTTCATTAAAATTGTATGTTTGAACTTTCCTGATGGTCCAGAAAAAACATATCAGTGTAAATGAATACAAATAAGAGGGAAGAAAATTTCTTTGCGAAAAGCATTCTTACTTGAATTTTTAATTATATTAAACCTTGTTATATGCATCAAAATAATCATTGACGACATTAAATCTAAATTCAATTCATTGAAATGTCACTGAAAATTAGATTAGATTAATTTGGCCGAATTAAATTAAGTTAAAATGAAAATAATTTGAGTTAAATTTTATCTGTCAATCTATATAACACAAATTTTGGAAAATTTCGGAAAGAGAAAATAAAATCATTCTATTAATGTTAACTGTATAATGAATGCAACAACTTCGATTATATTTTAGCTCCTGAAAGTCCATCTTCAGATTTTCCGTTAGTTATCCAAAATTAGTTTCCCAAACTTGAAATTTTAACTACGTTCCTATATTATGCGCGTACTGTGGATACTGGATTGAAAAATGAAATAAATTATATATTTTGTGTTCCTGCTACTCTTGGTGAATGAAGTATTTTTCATTTTTATTTTGGTACAGGATAGAGAAAAATGTATCTTTCATTTACTATTGTCTAAGTCTTGTCCATGGCTGTGAGGATATGAAAGCTACTGGGATATGAGTGGTATTGGCCATTAAGGAAGGACTCTCCTTATGCAATTTTACGAAAAGTGTTACTCGTAGAGTCATTGTGCTTCATTTACGTGGACTTATTCTGTTTATAGCATTCTGCTCAGTGAAAACAGCAAGGGCAAACCATCTCATTCCTCATTTTGCCTAGTAAGCCTCACTTCCCTCTCCTTGCTCTTCGTAGAAAATGGTACGTGGAATGAGGTCCCAACCGGCTTTATGGCTGAATACATCACAGAGAGATATCTTTTGCCACCTTTTCATCATCCAAGATTTGATTTCTAGATGTCATGACGTAATAAAAGTTGCAGTTTACTAACGTATCTTTCCATACACGTTTAGTAGTAACGTGTACCTCAATCGGGGATCTTTGACTCAATATCAAACTTTTTTTGATGTAATCTTTTAGGGAGTAGAGATTTTCTGATTCGAACTTTTTATTAAAACTTCTCTGTTGCTTCTAGCTTATTAGAGAAAGTTAACCCATAGGATGTAGCTTTTATAGTAAGTAAAGTTATTCTCTTTCCTGTCTGAGATTAAAATTTCCATTGGCGATTTAATTTCACCTTGAAGCTGTCAAGAAATCCTTTCTTCCCGTTAAACTTTCACATTGAATTTTTCATCCATAGATACTCCCTTCTTCTGTCTATAATCATCTTGTTCCTAAGCAAGAAGACTGTAAATCTCTGTAATTCTTAATCAAAAGAAAAATGCTTCCATACCTCTCCAGTATTTTTATCTCAACCTTACTCCAACAAAATCCTTTTCCATCTTTAATAATCCCTTCCCAGTGGATGTTTGAAAGTTTAAAAGAAAAGTTCCGGTGCTGCAAAGTGTGATGAAAACCAGTGCTTTTAAGGGATACCAGTCAAAATAAAAACAACTCGAGAATCTAAGAAGCGGCATGAAGTAACAAAAAATCTCTGTATTCAAACGAAGATTAGATCGAGCTTCCGACTCGGACTGAATGGAGCTTTCTTTCCCAAAGAGGACGTCTCCGCTTTCCCTCCTCATCCTTTCGTGCTGAATTCTTCGTTCGCGGATATTGTTCACGGAACAATGAAACAACGCCTCTCATATGTGTCCCTTTTGAAACCTTACATCCCTGCACCTTCTTTCTCTTCTTAGGAAATATGTTTGAACGCCTGCAAACAGTTGCGGTCCCACCCTCCCTTCCTTCTGAAGTCATTCTTAAAAGACGTCCGCTGAAATGTGACTCGAAGGATGCCTGGTACAACCTTCTCAAGTTCGTTTAGTCGGAAATATTCTTGAACCAAAGGAATGTCTTCTTTTAGTTACGAACACCAAAGTGCAAAACGTTGCATGAGGGACGGATAATAATTGAAGGGAATCGATCGAATAAGTTTTATATCCTGGATTTCCATTACAACACGGAATAGCTATTTTATTCAGAAAAAGATAAAAATAAATTTTAAAAATGTAACGGAACCACTCTATTGAAATTTTATGTATGCCAAATTAAATTATTCATTTTGAAACTAATTATCATTTAGATTTTTATCTTGGATTAAGTTTAAGATTGAAGGCAGTTATTCACAAGGGAATAAGTTTTTAAAATACGATCTTCGCCATATTAAAAAAAAGAGTAAAGTAATGGCTCCTTGTGATAGTATGTATCAATATCTCTAAGATTTAGCAAAAGTGAAAACGGGTGGGATAGTAGTATGTATGAACATACATAAGATAATAAAATAGACTCATAGCCACTCCATTATTCTAGGGCTCACTCTTATTCTGGAATTATTCTCTAAATAAATATTATGCAATCAACATGATTTGAAATAAACAAAAACTAAAAAAACTTAAAACTTATTTCAGCAGAAGAATGATCTACAAATATTTGAATTATGATGCTATTGTAAATAATATGAAACAAATAATTTAAAAGATAGCTTTAAAATACATCTTAAAAAGACATTGCAACAAGGATTATCCCATTTTTTATGTATTTTATCTGTGTAATTACAACTATTAAAGGATCTGCTAACTCTGAACCCATGAGCAGATATATATTCATAAAAATGATATACAAGACTTGTAAAATAAGCCTCTCTTTATGTCATTTTAAGGCTGAAAAAAATAGACAATCTAACTTGTTATGCATACAAAAAATACAGACAAGAACAAATATGATAAAACTTCAGCCTTTGCTTCATAAAGGTAGTATTTTTAAAGCAGATTAGAAACTTTGAATAAATATTTTAACTAAATTCATTTAATGTGTGTTAAATATAAATTCATTCATTTATTAATTTAAAATGTGTTAATTTATGTAAATGTAAATGAATTTTACATTAAGTTATGAATTAAATGAAGTCACTCTACAGGAAATTCTATAGCTGGGATCACATAAAGTAATCTAAAGCATGGTAAAGTATTTTACATGCTGTATTTGTGAATTATAAAGAATGAGAAAATCATTGCTCTCAAAGAGTATGTACCATGTGTTAACTAAATGATTAGTAGACTCTATATTGAAATCCTGAAATTATACTACCATAATTATTGAAGCTGAGTATGTTCCAACCTTTGATGTAACGGATGCCATGTTTGATTCATGGAGTGGAACAATACTATTGTTATGTTTGGTGAGAATGAGCANCTTGCGACACCACCGCCGAACAGACGACTCGTCCATTACATTGTCTCCATACACCTCCTTTAATTGGCGATGAATATCACATGGGCGAACGTTTCTTGCATTGAGGAATTTAATCACTGCCCTCACTTCACAACTGGCGGCGTTCTCAATTTTTTTAAACATTGTAAACAATCACAGAAACAACACAGGCAATGCTAGCGTCACGCAACTTGGCTCAGAGAAGGCAGACAAGCCACTGAAGCTATCTGACCTTGTCCAGCGGCTACTCGCGTCCTCAGCACTTCATGCGGCACTAACGGGTACTACTTTCCGGATGACCCTCGTATTTGAATTATGATGCTATTGTAAATAATATGAAACAAATAATTTAAAAGATAGCTTTAAAATACATCTTAAAAAGACATTGCAACAAGGATTATCCCATTTTTTATGTATTTTATCTGTGTAATTACAACTATTAAAGGATCTGCTAACTCTGAACCCATGAGCAGATATATATTCATAAAAATGATATACAAGACTTGTAAAATAAGCCTCTCTTTATGTCATTTTAAGGCTGAAAAAAATAGACAATCTAACTTGTTATGCATACAAAAAATACAGACAAGAACAAATATGATAAAACTTCAGCCTTTGCTTCATAAAGGTAGTATTTTTAAAGCAGATTAGAAACTTTGAATAAATATTTTAACTAAATTCATTTAATGTGTGTTAAATATAAATTCATTCATTTATTAATTTAAAATGTGTTAATTTATGTAAATGTAAATGAATTTTACATTAAGTTATGAATTAAATGAAGTCACTCTACAGGAAATTCTATAGCTGGGATCACATAAAGTAATCTAAAGCATGGTAAAGTATTTTACATGCTGTATTTGTGAATTATAAAGAATGAGAAAATCATTGCTCTCAAAGAGTATGTACCATGTGTTAACTAAATGATTAGTAGACTCTATATTGAAATCCTGAAATTATACTACCATAATTATTGAAGCTGAGTATGTTCCAACCTTTGATGTAACGGATGCCATGTTTGATTCATGGAGTGGAACAATACTATTGTTATGTTTGGTGAGAATGAGCATGATTTTAAAAGGTACATACAAGAGAGAAAGGAAGCCAATCCTGTCTTGAATGGTCACCATAAAATGTTAGAGGTTTGGGTAGGGAATGGTAGAGGTCACCTCAAGTGTTAGAGGATGAGCACACCCCAGGTTTTCCTAAGGTTTATATCTCAAAGATTCATTTCTTGTGTACAGTTTGACTTAAAATGATATTTTCATATAGTAAATGAAAATAGATGATGAATTGAAAATTCAATTTCATGTGGCTGAATGATGTACTTCTTCCTTGCAGATGATGAATATGGGAAGAAGACTGTTTCAGTAATGCTCAATGGAGAAGAGTCAGAACTGGAGATCATTGATCATCCAGCATCAGAGATGTCTGTAAGTATATATTTATATCAGGTTGACATTGCTTTTAATTGGTGTTACTGCAATCTGAGAATAACTAAGATTAAAAAGAGGAACTTTTAATGAATATAAAANTTACAGACTTTTCTCAAAAACACTTACATGTTCATACATAATCAATAGCAAGACTTACTTTTGAATTGAACGTTTTTAAGTAAAATAATAATTTAAGAAAAACTATGACTTTGAAGTGGCTATATAGATTATGTGACAAGGTCATTTATCTTTCTGATGGATGAATTGAATAAGTTCATTTTCCATCTATCTATCTGTGAATTGCAGTGGTGTCAAACATACAACTGCTATTAGTCATATACTACTAAATTAAACTTTTGCCAGGGCTCCTGGATAGCCAAGTGTGCACCGCGTTTGACTTCGGTGAAAGGGGTACCGGATTCGATTCCCAGTGGGAGCTCACATGCCAAATGACATTAGCAGTCGAAGCACTTTTAACAATGCTACTACTACTTAAACTTACTGAGCCAGAAGATGCAGTTACAGAAAGTACATTAATGTTTTTGATCCTGGAAATTTTCTATGCTCATTCTATTTTCATATGCTCATTGAAAACATCCAGCATATAGCACAATTTTCTCTTGTATATTTTTGTTATTAAACATTCTGCTGTGAATTACAAAAAATTACATTTTTTATCCTTCATATCTGGATTATGATTATATTTGTATAAATGTATTCATCTGTTTTTACAATGAATACTTTAATGATATAGTAGCCAGTTCCTTTTTGCTAGTAATTAGCAAATTAGTAATAATATATTTTGCAAACTACCCTATTAATGGGGAGAAAAATATGCAGTCTTATTATATTTGTGTCCTCTCATTAATCAGTTCTCAACTTATTAATGTGTATAGATTCCAGAAATCAAGTAAAATTACCTCCAATGGACAGATTTTGATGAGCTCTGAAAAAGAAAGGGAAGAGATTTTAAGTGAAATTAAAAACAAACTCTAAACAGCTGATTAATTTTCCTAAGTTGGATGGGAAAAATTTATGATCAATTTAAGATGAATGATATCAATTTAATACCATCAATTGATGCAGAAACTATGCTATGTTCAATAAATATTTACAAATGAAATTCTGTACATGAACAAGTGCACGCAAGAGCAAGAATATTATTAAATCAAAAAAACTGGCTACCTTTTGACTTACTCTAAAGAGAATAGACTACTTTGGAAAGCATATTTATCCACCTTTCATAGAAGTAATTTAAACTCAACCAAAAGTATTGCATATTTCACATTAACCTTGAAGTACATCCTTTAACAATGAGTATAATTTCAATTATATATCCTATATTTATCATTGGTGTCATGCCTGCAAACATTGTTAACTGAGAATAGCAATCTTAATCCAATATTGATTTATATAAATCTCCTAAATACTAAAATATTCACAAATACTTGTTTTAAGTTCTTTTGTTTTAAAGAAACTATTTTAGGAATGAATCTGTTAGTAATTAAACATAAGCAATTTGAGAATAAAATTAATTTAAATTAAACTTGCTTGTATGAATTTAACTGTTTGAAATTGCAATTATTACTGAAATGAATCCAATAACCCTTAACTATATATTACAACTTAAGAAATCTCAAAAATACTAACATCTTTTACAATTATTTTCTAGGTGGAAAGTTACTGCACCACTTATAACCCAGATGTCTTTGTGGTGGTTTATTCTATCACTGATAGAGAGAGTCTAGAGAGAGCAGAGGACGTTTTGAGTTTCCTTTGGAAAGCTGATTTAGTATCAACAAAGGCAGTTATTCTTGTTGGAAATAAGACTGATTTGGAGAGATCAAGAGTTATCAGTACCTCAGGTAAGTCATATCATTTATCTCCCAATTTTCTATTAAAAATAATTATTTACTTATTCTGTTAATTTTGTGATTGCTATTGCTAAATTTCATGTAAATACTGTATTAAATATGGTTGATGGTATAGTCAAAATTTGAATTATGAAAATGTTTAGATTTACCTTCAATAAAGGAGAAACAAAATGTATTTACAGATGAATAAGAATTAAGACTGACTAAGAAAAAGATGCATAGATTAATCACCTTTTCTTGCAATGGATGTTACTGAATCTTTGATAAGATTTGAAAGATCAAAGTGTTCTGAATACATTTCCTGTATTTGACAAGAGAAAAAAATATTTCTTTATGCATCAAATTATATGAACATCTATAACCATATTTACCTTCAATTTCTTTTAGTAATCTCCAATATCCATAACTCTTTGGTAAATCTAGCATGCAAATTCAACAGTGTAGAAACAGTGACCAAACATCAATGCCAAGAATATCAAAACTATGCAAAAAATCAACTTCTTTCTTATAAATGATATTTCATAAAATACTTTCGTGAAAGGATACTCTCAGTAATTTTTCCATGACAAAACAACCTCTTAGATTATAATGATCTATAAGGTAAATATATTATAAGGTATAATTATTATGCATTGGTGTCCATGCTGCTATGTATGCCTTTAGACATGTAGGAGCAAGAGCTTAAAATTAATGTTATTTAACTATTTAATTTGAAAAAAATTATGGGCAGATACAGAGCAACATCAGGAGTTATGGAAGAAATAATATTTCAGAGTTTTACTGAAAGGATATTTTAATATTGTAATTGGTTTTGACCAATATGATCTTCAACAGGATTATGAAGCAAACATGAACTGATGATTCCTAATGTACGCAAGTTCAACATACACAAACCCAGACTTAGGCATTGAGTAATACCAAAAAAGCATATGAAAAATATTTACCCAAAAACAAGTGATACTCTATTTACACTGCTTTACCATAGCAAATAACTCGCATCCAACTCACATAAAACTCCAGTTGCATAGTGAATCTAGGAATGGCACACTTACCAAAGTCAAGAATTGTTGCAGTTAGGGACTGGTTACCATATTTCAGTTTCTTCATAATGAAACTCGTTGATGTTATTTCATTCATACTTTCTTGAATAGAGTTTCATAAAGTTATGGCTCTGCCAACTGATTTTAAAATTAAAACCATTTTTCAAAGAAAGTAAATTTTCAAGTTATCATTCAGAACAGAAAGTACTTGAAATTGAGATAAAATGTTACTGTAAAGGGGTTAAAACATAGTTAAATGACTTTAGTTTTGATATAAGAAATTAATATCCTTGTAATACTTAAGTTTTCTCATGAGACTCAAATGAGTCTTATACTTTATGCCAACAAACTCAAACTTTTCAAATTACAGACTTTTCTCAAAAACACTTACATGTTCATACATAATCAATAGCAAGACTTACTTTTGAATTGAACGTTTTTAAGTAAAATAATAATTTAAGAAAAACTATGACTTTGAAGTGGCTATATAGATTATGTGACAAGGTCATTTATCTTTCTGATGGATGAATTGAATAAGTTCATTTTCCATCTATCTATCTGTGAATTGCAGTGGTGTCAAACATACAACTGCTATTAGTCATATACTACTAAATTAAACTTTTGCCAGGGCTCCTGGATAGCCAAGTGTGCACCGCGTTTGACTTCGGTGAAAGGGGTACCGGATTCGATTCCCAGTAGGAGCTCACATGCCAAATGACATTAGCAGTCGAAGCACTTTTAACAATGCTACTACTACTTAAACTTTTGCCAGTCAAACTTTTGTATAGTATACAACAACATTAATCAAGGCTGAAATTTACAAATACCAAATCATTATAAAATGACTAAATGTCTTTTCATTTTTTTTTTGTTCTTTTAATACTAACTAGATTTAGATTCTTATAGCCATTTTACTTTCAGAGTTTCTATGAAATTTGTAAAGTAATGCTTAAAAATATCCTAATCAGGTGTTTACTTACTTTGACAATAGCTAATACTACAAAATGATTGCACTACATCTTAGTGTCTGCCAAAAACTGTCCTTAAACTTTCACCTTAAATTAATTTTAGTTACTCTCATCTTAAACATCAAGAGAAATCATTTCACCATATTTTTTTTATAATAATGGTCACCTGCTAGATAACATGTATGAAATTTTCAATCATGCCAGGCCGTACTTCATGGAATGACATTCTGACAAAGTAAGAAAAAAGAACTTTGCAAATCTGGGAGCTAAGTGTGGAAATTTACAAAGAACTTTTTCTTACTTTTTCATTTATGAAATTTTGTTATTGTAATAAATTCATGGAGAATTGCCCTTTTAAATATTACTTATAATAACTGCACAAGCTTATACTTTCAAAAAATAAGATAGTATTTTGTAAAACATAAAGTGAAATTCATCCCAACTAAAACTACCTTTCTCTGGAAAGTGTAATGAAGAAGTGAACCTTTTCTTGATGTGGTATTATGGTATTGAATAGATGTTAAAATTTTAATGAAATCATTTTATAATTGATAAATAACTCTTCTTCCTATTCTGAATTGTGTCATGATGTTAGAGATTTCTCTATATTCATAGATTCTTATGTTCTTTATGGAGTGTCACTTTGGGGATAATTTTGTTTTGTATAATGCCACTTGAAAGACTTTACTTTGAAAACATTGAAAACTAAACTTGAGAGTGACTTAAAGGTACTGCCTTCAAGTGAATTTTTTTTAGTTAATACATTTTTGTTGAGAGAATCATTGCAATAAATGATAATTTAATCCAAAATGTTTGAAGTTAGTATCACAGTAATTTAGTTTACATAATTTTTATTATGATTCAAAAATCCCATTGAAATTTTAGGAAGACTGTATTCCAAATCTGACCTGTGTGTAAGTTTAGAAGAATTATACTGCACAAAAAGGTTATCTTAAAATTCTGCTTTATTTGTCACAAAATAAAATTATTTTTCCCTGTGTGATTCTGACCTTTTCAGTTCTATGGATGACTCTGCTATTGAAACACCAACCATTAATCATTTAATATGTTGAAAATTCCATGAAGTTTTTACCAATTATCTATGAAAAATGTACATATTAAGAATATAATGCATCTATTAAGAATGTATTACACATCATTTAGGCACTTCTACAATTAAATATAAAGAGAAATCACACAATTTCAGTTCCATATTAGAGGTATCCTCCAAATTGCATCTGATGCACTAAAGTTAATCATTAAAACCATTTAAACAATGATATTATTGAATCTATCATCTTCTTTTGGATCAATTTATGCAGACAGTTCAAATCATGAAAACTATTCCATAATTCAAGTCTGAGGGTCAAGTTCTGCTCAAATTTAAGATGATTGCATACACACTCAAACAAATCTTTATTTTTGCAGCATCAAATTTTACTTTTATATCTAATCTAAATTATAAATAAAGGATAAAACATTTCACTAAGTTTTTACTAATGTAGAATTCATTATATCAAAACTTTAAATGAAGGACCAAAAATTCCACTAAAAATAGAAACAAAAGGCAAGAATACAACTAAAAGAATCATGGGAGTAACCTGGGAGGAATCCTCTTATTCTCAGATCCCCTTACTTAATGTTCATCATACTTGATTACTCTTACTTTCCCTCCAGATATATCTGCATTGTCTAATACCATAAGGAAACTGTTTGATGTTTACCGATGAACCAAAAACTCTGGTACTCCCTCAACTTTCATTTAACCTCCAAGATTTCATCAGGCTAAGTCTAGCTACCCCTTAGCCCAAAAGTTATTACAAGTTAAAGAAAAAAAATGTTTGCAAACTAAGTGAGTTGAATATTAGTGTCAGAAATATTTAAGATACTTTCTGGTAAATAGTGAAAAAATAGATAATAAGCATTTCAAAAATGGTATTGCCGTCATGACTGTGTACATGAATCACACATCAAATAGTTTCAAAGATTCCATTACTTGAATAATAATACACTTTTAAAAACTTTTACTAGTATTTCCATTCCGTATCATGTATTATTTTAATATAATTTTCCATTGGTAAATGGATGAGGAAATAGACCTAGTAGTAGTGGTTGTTATTTAAAAGTTCTTCAGCAGCTAAGGTCATTTCACATCGAACCTTGAACCATTTTTTCCAAAGTCAAACGCATTTCCCAAATGTTTATCAAGAGGTCTGAAATAAGCCTAGGCATTTCATCCATTTTCAATGTTATATCTATAACTAACTGTTTATATATTTGCCACCCATGTATTGTACAGCAGCATTTTAACCATATGCATGATTTTTTTTCTGATATGTTTTAAGGATACCTGGTGAACCCATATCAAGAATGATGAACATTAATGTAAATTACATTTAACATCTTTAATAGAGGAATGAATTGAGCAAGAGCTTAAAATTAATGTTATTTAACTATTTAATTTGAAAAAAATTATGGGCAGATACAGAGCAACATCAGGAGTTATGGAAGAAATAATATTTCAGAGTTTTACTGAAAGGATATTTTAATATTGTAATTGGTTTTGACCAATATGATCTTCAACAGGATTATGAAGCAAACATGAACTGATGATTCCTAATGTACGCAAGTTCAACATACACAAACCCAGACTTAGGCATTGAGTAATACCAAAAAAGCATATGAAAAATATTTACCCAAAAACAAGTGATACTCTATTTACACTGCTTTACCATAGCAAATAACTCGCATCCAACTTACATAAAACTCCAGTTGCATAGTGAATCTAGGAATGGCACACTTACCAAAGTCAAGAATTGTTGCAGTTAGGGACTGGTTACCATATTTCAGTTTCTTCATAATGAAACTCGTTGATGTTATTTCATTCATACTTTCTTGAATAGAGTTTCATAAAGTTATGGCTCTGCCAACTGATTTTAAAATTAAAACCATTTTTCAAAGAAAGTAAATTTTCAAGTTAACATTCAGAACAGAAAGTACTTGAAATTGAGATAAAATGTAACTGTAAAGGGGTTAAAACATAGTTAAATGACTTTAGTTTTGATATAAGAAATTAATATCCTTGTAATACTTANTTGTCAATGATAATTATGGAATCAACATAATAATACTTTATAATAAAAATTTTAAATTGTAGAATGATCTATTGCCTCAATATTATATACTGCAGTATAGCATGCTACCCAAAAGAAAAATCTGCTAACATATTATGTGTTGCATAGGATTGAGTTGGTTCTTGGGGTTTTAAACCATATTGATTTAAGTAAACAAGTAAACTAAGAAACTTAGAGTATACCACAACATAGCAAAACAATTCTCTAGTTCTTTTCTAGATAGTTACAAGAGGTAAATCACATTCTGAAATGAAAAGGATGCAGTGAATCAAATTGGGAAGAGTAGCTAAACAAAAGGCTAGTTTTCTTACCATCAATTCTTTATTGGTCTAAATTCACTATTCCCATGGTAAAATATGTAAGATCAACTTCAATAACTATCTTAATAATTTAGGGATATCCTTTTAAAACACAATTTTGCAGTCTCTCAGTCACTTGGTCTCAGTAGAAATAAAATTTGAAATTAAATGACTGACTGACTGGTTCAGAGAGATAAAAAATATGAGAACATAGAAATGTAAAAGCAGCAGCAGAACTTATAAATTATACTTTACAATCTTGCTGCTGTTTCTTGTGTTGATTAGCTGTTTAATGGTAGCCATAATTGAATTAAGATAAACATACCAGTTTTTCCCACTTTTTTCAAAACTGCATCTTTTTAAATTATAAAATTAAATTTTATATTATGTAATGTATTACAAAATGTTGATATTTAAAATTTTCTTTAGAAAAAAATATTTATTAGATTGATAGCAGCTTTGGTTATAGCAAATAAAAGAAAGCCTGTTTCAAGTGCAATTTAGAACTTTAATTCTGCACTAAGCACTGCAATTCTGCGCTAAACAAAAAAAAATACTTCACAGCTCATGCAACACTTGCATTCATGACCAACTCTCAAGTCATGTTAGTCCCCCCCCCCTCCCCCACTCTCCTTCTCACTAATGACATCAGAAAAATGAAAATAGCAAGTATGTTCTAACATTATTGCATTATGCTCTATTTAGGTGAGATGTAATTTATTAGAAATATTTCATAACCATACTCTATACACTTTATGTATAATTAATTATTGTAAGAATATACTTATGTAAATTACATAAAAATGGGATACAATCAATCATAAACTTCAAAGCAATCAGTTCTGACTGTTTGGTCATAAGTCAGTTTGGATCAAAATCAGACGTTCTTCATTTTCAGTTAGAATGAGATAGAAATTACCTACTGCTGAAGGGTTTGAGATGTATTTTCAAAATGATAAATGCAGTTGTTTGGCTAGAAAACTTTTTTTAAGATGCCTTCTTTAAGCTAAACTGCACTATTACTAAACAAATTCAACTCAGGCACTAATTTAGTTTGGCAATCTTTTAAATTCATCTTAAGTTTGCTGGTTCTTATGTCATACTTCTCCAGTTCCATTTATTTCCTAGTTGAAATTGGAATTTTAAAGAACATTAGTTATGAACAGTAATTAACCATCAATAATTATTAATCTGAAGATTGGTTAGTGGCAGCTTTCCTAACCATGTTATCCCCTGCTGGTTGAATACTTAATCACCTGTTTTTCATAATTCAATCAAGGCCTTTCTATATAACACCATTACTTATATACCAACCTATACCATTCCTTCCAAAACTGTTTTCTGAAGACTATCACATCTTAGGGAGTATCTAACTGCCATCATGCCAAGTTTTCCAGATTCCTCTTTCTTTATTTGTTCTTCATATAATTTTTTTCATTTGTCACCCCTATAAAATATTGAACATTTAATTAAACTGCTAAATGAAATTATATTTTCAATATTTTGTAAATAAATATATAATAAGTATTTGCTATTTTTTATTATGCTCAAAAGTCATTCCAGATCCAAATTGTTACTGATTTGATAAGTTGTTTGGTATTCTTTCAGATATAAATTATTACAACTTACTTAAATTCAATCCAAAATTTTTTTTCTTTCCTTCTTAGCCTTATTTACATCACTTATAGGGTCAGATGATGATATTTGATAATTGATGATGATGATGAATTTGGTTTTAGCAAGATTTTTACAGCTGGATGCCTTTCTAGCCACCATCCCTTTGAGAAAAAAACAGTCACACACAATCATTCCCTAACACAACACATTGAATTAAATGGGACTAAAACCTTGGACATTGGGGTAGGAGTGCTTTGCACTCTAACCACTCCACCATCTTCACCATCAAAAACTAGCCAAAATAGTATTTTATTATGCCAAAATCAAGACTGAATACACAATGATTCCATCATGTTTATTATTGCCATTTATTTCTAAGAAAAGTTAAGTTAATAGAGTTTACGTTGATATTACATTCATCTGCTTTCTACAGAGGGACGTTGCATGGCAAGTAGCTACGAATGCAAGTTTATTGAGGCCTCAGGAGGAATTGATCACAATGTGGATGAACTTCTGGTTGGAATACTTGCTCAAGCAAAGTTGAATGCCTCCAGAGTACAACAACGTCAAGCTCGTCAACAGAGACAGCATAGGCAACAGCGTCATCTGCTACAGAGATTCAATCAAAGGCACTCATCAGGTGAGAATAATAATGACAGTGAAGGGAGCAAGCAGCAAATTGGAGGGGGCTCGAGCAAAAAGTCTAGAAAAAAGCAGGGAAGGATGAGCAATGTTGGAGGAAGCGGTGTGGCAAAGGCTCAAAGGATTCTCAATAAGTTACTGAGAATGGACTCCAAGTCTAGGTCATGTGAAAACCTACATGTTCTTTAACTGTGCTGTGACTTGTGTGTGATTGAAGATGAATGACGAAAGTGTTAATTTTACAATGAAGTGGTTGAGAATCAAAGAAGCCTATCCTCTGATAAAAAGAATCATTGTCCATTAAGTGTATTTTAGATGAGGTCTGAAATTTGTCCTTCAGAGGAGAAGAAATTTATTTTTATAACTATCAAGATAAGGGCTTCTCTTCATTTATAACCAATATGGTAATACATCAGTAACATACATAAAATGTGTCGCCTCCTTAGAGGCAGTAACAGCTGATTAGGTATAGTCTGCAATGGATATATTATATGTTCCTTCAGAATTAGTATTGTCGATAGACAGTATTTTGTACTGTAAATAACTCATCCGTAAGAGTTACCCTAGCAGCTATGAGGTAAAAGGGAGGTAATTATTTGTGCTAACAAAGGAAAGCAATCACATCTGTGATTTCTCTTGTGAACTACTACTAACGGGTACTTTAAGTAGTGCATAGTATCACCGTTAAGGTGGTACTTCAACGCTTATTTCTACAGGCTGTAATATTCCAGACAAAATGGTTATAGGTTTTCTTTCCAAGGGTATATTTTTAGAAAAATAACTAAAAAGTTGAAGTTTTTGAATTTACCTCATATATAACAGGTATAATGAACCTTTTGTGTCATATGGTACAGATGATGAAAAATTAATTTACAATTAAAATATCCTTATTTGTTTAGCCGCAAGTAAAAGAAATAGTTCAATTCAGTCTTATCAATACAGACTGAAAGTCAATAAATCTCCATCTTATCATTACTGAGAGAGAAAAAGTAATTTTGATGATGTTAATTTTTCATCTTACTGTCTTAATAAATAAAAACCACATATTAAATACCTATATCATTCGCATGATATAAAAAAGTAATAGGCTTAAGATATGTATTCTATATTTCAGTAAATATAAATGTTCAACCTCAAATGCAAAAACTTAACATATAGAATGCATAATTTTTTAAGTAATAAGAAACAAAATCATCTGGGAACAATTAAAAAAGCTATTGATTTGTTCATTCATTAATCTTTTATACTTAATCTCATCCTTTCGTTTTAACTCCTGCACTTGGATTCCTTCTTATATTTCCTTTGAGAAATATAACTCATGATAAAAATTAATTTCTTAAACTGGTCAAACTGGTCAATAAGTATTTTTAATGGGAAATAGAATTCTGATAAAATCAGCCTTATCAAAGAAAGATGATTTGTAAGATTATTGCAGATCCTGTGATGTAATTTCAGCTTACATAACAATACAATTCATGCTTTACAAAATTCATTAAATTCAATTATCCTGAATCTAACGAGCATTGCAGCCAGAGGTATATTTTTATATGAATTTCATTTTAGTTGTTTTTTGGCGTAGTCATGCTAGGAATGTTATGCTGCTTGATCAAATTCCTTTAAACTAACATTTGTGCAACTATTTTTAGACTTAAGATATTATTAGTTATAATGATGACATCATTTATGATGAACTATGTTTTACATTTTACATTCATTAATTTGCTCTTTTGTCAAGATTTCATCAAATGTATAACTTAAAAAAAACATTTTAGCTGTTCATAAGATTAGCAAACTGAAATATTACAACCCTAAACACTACTAAATTTTAAATTCTGCAAAGTTAATTTTTCCCCTTATACAACTTATTTCTCCTCTTATAACTCAGAGAGTTTTAATCTATTTTAATACCAAAAAAATCTCATATAAGTCCTGCATATCTCATATATGCACCGTAGTTAGCTTAATCTTCAGTTACATATGCATCTGAATGTTGGTTTCTTTAATCAGTATGTGAAATACTTAAACCAATGTCTGTTTTTTTTTATAGCAAGGAATTGGATTAACTCACTCGGTTAGGAATGTCGGGAATTTGATTCGGCTACTATTAAGAACTACAAAATTCCAAAAGCTACATCAAATGTTAAAAGGATATTCTGACATTGATTGTAAACCATCTAATCAATTTCTATATCCAGATTTCATTAACTGTCTTATTTCTTGAATATTTTCGTTTCTTCAATTGTCTCTGTCAATTCCTCAATGAGATGTTTTCAGTGTCAAGGAATGATTGATTAGAAATGATTTTTAAGACTAATTTATGTGTTGATACATTATTTTCAATGAAACTTTAAAAAAAGGGTCAATTCAATTATATTCTCTAATCTAATGCTTCCAACATATAAGGCATGATATAAAATTAGATTCATGGATTTTTTTGGACCACATTAAAATAAATACTGTCTTTATTCAGGAAAGACATAGGGAGGTTATCTACTTTTTATGGCTTTTGATCCCACTGAAATCAATAGCTTTAAAACTGCATGAGTTACAAAGTAAATGAATTTTGAATGACATTAATTTCATAAAAATGCTTTCTACAGCAGCTGACCAACAACAGATAGACCAAACCTTGGTATATTGATAAAAAAAAATTGTATATAAGCTTTAATATGTTATACCTTGAGATGCTGTTATGCAGTCTATAAATGTTTAGAATATTCAATTCACTCCTTCATCAACAAGGAAATGTTTTCTTTTGAAATTGGTGATCTTGCAGCCAATAATACTGGTTCAATAGTTTCAAAGTGATCCTTAATAGAATTTTTATGTTAAACACAGTTGCTATATCACATATATGCTAACTTAAAATACATGAACCACATAATGTTAATTTTATTATAAAAATGCAAGAGGTAAATGTCTTCTCAACTTTAAGCCTTACCGAAAGGGGAAAGTCTGTTTCCCAATATTATAAGATAAGAAATAATAATCACTGTAAACTTATACCAGGGAAAATGTTGATGTCTTAAAGGACCATGTACTTAAATATATATAAACGTATATATTTCTTCAAATAACTGTTCTTTAGCAGTTGGATGTTTTATACTTGCCACAACAGATATTAATAATTGATGAATTCAAATCTAAAACATAATGATGAAGATTATAAATCTTAACATTTTATAAACACACCCTTCACTGTGCACATATCACAAGGGATTCTTTTGGTAACCTACTGATTTAACCAAATCACCCTGAAAGGACATTGATCCACGATAAAAAATAACATTTCATATTTTTGAGTGATATAAATTCTTCCTTCCTTAAAAAAAAGGGATGCTGAAATTCAATAAAGCATTTTTAATATGAGGTCATAATTTTATTCAGCAAATGGGTCTAAAAAGGAATGCCTTAAGATAAGAGAAAATATCATTGAAGGAATTCTAAATATTATATCTGAGAGAGCTAGTTGTAATTTTCTACAGAGGGTTTGGGCAATATCAAGATGTTCTAATACACATGCAGTGTAGTAATGTCATCAGTCTGGATGATAGAAAGTAGTACTTACATACTTCAAGATCTGACTGAAAATATTATTTTGAAATTCTTCCATAAACATTTTAATTACATGGTTTTCCATCACAGTTTGTAGGGTTAAATCAATAATCTAGTCTTAATTACATTATCTTCCCATTTACAATATAGCTGTAGTTAAAATTTAGAAAAAGAGGTATATCTTTAGATGAGGTTTCAATTTTCACAGTGACAAAATACAGACACCTTACTCAGTAATCTCAAACTATTACTTTCTTGTGATGGTTGCTTATGTTAAATATCATCTTTCTTAATTACCTACATGAATTTAATTTTGAATCGATCAACACAATAAAGAAAAGGGCTACTTTGTTCTTTTATTAGGAAGCATAAAAGATGGCTATGAGATTCACATAATTAAGGGTAATTTATGATATTTGTGTACTAGTCTGAGAATTTTATACTTGAGTTACAATTGAGTTATGTTAATTTGAAATCCTTTATACATACCTGCAACAAGATTGTCCTTTTTATTCCCTTCATATTAACAAGTTATTACCCAGTACAATATGTTTAATCTTTGGTTAGAAAATCCTGCTTGAATGTCAATACAAATTGAATTTTTAAAATTATCATTCTAAGAGCAGCATTTTCATCTCCATATTTAGCATTCAATCATTAAATAACATTTTGGATTATGCCAACGTTTCTTTAAACTGATGCTATAAGATTCTTATATACTGCAGTGTATACACTTTTGATAACAAAGTGTAGTAATTTCCACAAAAGAGAAACTATTGTGCAAAACTTGAGCAGCTTTTGTTTTGCCTTTTTGTAAGTTGGTGATATTAAGCGTTGACCAGTAGAAAGTCTTTATGATGAATAGAAAAAAAACTCACAATGTATATTCACCAATATTTTAGCTTAATCAAGTCAACTTTTTAATGAAATTTTCATTGGTTTCCAATTTGATTATTGGTTCCTAGTTGACCCTTTATCCTGAAGATATCTTTCATCTGACTAGAGAATGGAACCAAATATTGATCTACGACAAAGCAATGACCCAGTTTAAAACTGGGAAAATGTTAGGTGGTTCCTAAGTAAATTGTTTGATTTTTATTCTTAGAATGAAAATAACTTTAATGAGTTAGTATCTTCATATCAAAGCATGAAAAGATTTAGTTCCAAATTTTAATTTTAACATGAAAATAATTGCTTAATCAGATGTTTTCTAACTTAACTAAAGACCTGTGGCACATTCATTGATATGAGGTGAGAAATAAAGGATGAATTGTATACTTGTGGGCACCCTCTCAACAACTAGTACCTATAGCACACAATAAATCATGCAGTCCCTCTTTAGTTATTATTCTATGGTAATTATGTGTGAATTACGAATAAAAGGTAAGCAATGAGTAACTTACAGTGTAAATGACCAAGTCTACTGAGCATAAATGTACCAGTATCAGTATATTATGCAAAGTAAATAATATCAATCATGATCTTATAACCAGCACATCGGCTATACATGTAAACTTCATTCCCTTCACAATGAAATTTGTACTACTTTTCTGAACTATGAGTTTTTAAAATGTCATCAGTATTTTATAATTCCAAATCTGTTGAGCATTCATCTCTGGCCAAAATAGAAGCTCTCGCATGCAGTTTAGCAATATAAATGAAAAAATATTGTTTGTCATTCTTTAATATCATGGTGTAGTGTAATACCCAAGGGTATGAAATAATTTATCATTGTTTTCTTGTCCGCTCTCATCCAACAAGTAACTTTAAAGTTAGATGTGAGCTTAATGAAGCTTTGCTTTGGTGATTTATGAGAATCAATCCTTGCTTCTGATGTTTGCGCTTACGAGTCAACTAATCTGTGAAATATGCATGTAAAAATGTTTTAATGTAAAGTAAATTGAATATTTTCTATAACTTTAAGGATAAATGTAAATAATATATGGAAAACCATTGACAGCTTTAGCTGTTCATAAGATTAGCAAACTGAAATATTACAACCCTAAACACTACTAAATTTTAAATTCTGCAAAGTTAATTTTTCCCCTTATACAACTTATTTCTCCTCTTATAACTCAGAGAGTTTTAATCTATTTTAATACCAAAAAAATCTCATATAAGTCCTGCATATCTCATATATGCACCGTAGTTAGCTTAATCTTCAGTTACATATGCATCTGAATGTTGGTTTCTTTAATCAGTATGTGAAATACTTAAACCAATGTCTGTTTTTTTTTATAGCAAGGAATTGGATTAACTCACTCGGTTAGGAATGTCGGGAATTTGATTCGGCTACTATTAAGAACTACAAAATTCCAAAAGCTACATCAAATGTTAAAAGGATATTCTGACATTGATTGTAAACCATCTAATCAATTTCTATATCCAGATTTCATTAACTGTCTTATTTCTTGAATATTTTCGTTTCTTCAATTGTCTCTGTCAATTCCTCAATGAGATGTTTTCAGTGTCAAGGAATGATTGATTAGAAATGATTTTTAAGACTAATTTATGTGTTGATACATTATTTTCAATGAAACTTTAAAAAAAGGGTCAATTCAATTATATTCTCTAATCTAATGCTTCCAACATATAAGGCATGATATAAAATTAGATTCATGGATTTTTTTGGACCACATTAAAATAAATACTGTCTTTATTCAGGAAAGACATAGGGAGGTTATCTACTTTTTATGGCTTTTGATCCCACTGAAATCAATAGCTTTAAAACTGCATGAGTTACAAAGTAAATGAATTTTGAATGACATTAATTTCATAAAAATGCTTTCTACAGCAGCTGACCAACAACAGATAGACCAAACCTTGGTATATTGATAAAAAAAAATTGTATATAAGCTTTAATATGTTATACCTTGAGATGCTGTTATGCAGTCTATAAATGTTTAGAATATTCAATTCACTCCTTCATCAACAAGGAAATGTTTTCTTTTGAAATTGGTGATCTTGCAGCCAATAATACTGGTTCAATAGTTTCAAAGTGATCCTTAATAGAATTTTTATGTTAAACACAGTTGCTATATCACATATATGCTAACTTAAAATACATGAACCACATAATGTTAATTTTATTATAAAAATGCAAGAGGTAAATGTCTTCTCAACTTTAANCTTATTACTCATCATAACCAATGATATGTTACCTGATTAGGCGATATTTTATTAATATTATTATTTATTCAAGCATAAATTATCAATGGATCAGCATTTAGATGAAACATTGGTAAGCACACAAAAAGAATTGTCATTCCAAGATATTTTGTTTGAATTATTGCAAGGCAATATTTTGCTTCGTGTAATAATCTTTACATGTTGGAATTATTGTTATGAATTTTTCCTCGGAATGTATCGAAAAAGTTAAATAAAATCGGATAATTTGTCTTAAAAAAAGTAGATATCTTCTCTTAACAAATGCGCGGGAAAGAGAGAACGAGCGGCTAGTGAAGTATCCTAGTGGTTTTGAATTCCGTCCACAGATGGCGGCAGGTTCAGCAAGAGACGCGTGCGCAGGATCTCGAAAGAGAGAGAGGTAGAAAAAAAACGAAGGCGCGCCAGTCCGCCAATGGCCACCTTAGTGTGTGTGTACGTGTATGCGCGTGTGCTCGTTTGAAACACAAGTTACGCGAAAGACTTTGCCGGTGGAAGGATAAATTTAGTAAATAGCTTATGCAGTGTTTTGTGCTTGTGAGTGCATTGTTATATCTTCGGTACATTCCGTATACACCGCTGACATAGAAGAGATTTCACCTGGCGGGACGCGACCGCTGAACTTGAAGGTGCGGGAGGAAAGGGGGTCAGAGGGAGCTGCTGTATAGGTAAGTTTCCTCTTGGTTACCTACAGGAAAGCTAAGGGCGTCGTCCAAGCTAACGTTCGTACAAATCCATTTGAAATGTTAAAGACTAAGACAACTGATCTGTACTTCTTTGAAATCTCGAAGCCACACCAATGCGAAAACTCACCTGAGTTTTCCGTTAGTTTTATTCCTGGAGGATTACTCAAGCTTTTCCTCCTCCCTCAGTCACAATGGCTTTGGGGCGTTGTCTCGTTCCGTATTCATCCTGTGTTAACTTTATATTGTGTTATTTCACTACTATTCTACCAAAGTTCTTGCTATCATTCTATTGAAGTTGGGAGACTTCAACGCTCGGATTGAAACTGACTATTATACATTGTTATGCAATGTAACTTACTATCGTATAATTTTTAAGGCTTTCATTTGAATAGTTTGTTGTTTTGGTAATAGTTTGTTTCTATTTTTTACTTTTGAAATAATACTGACATATTTATATTATTATAGTTCCAGTCTATTTTAATTAATTTTATATCATTTCACTCGCAGAAAATCTATCATGGTATAACTGTTTACTTCGTTGTTGGTGTTTACTGAAAGTTACTGAAGTATGAATAAACTTTATTCTGATTCTTTCATATGCACTCTATTTCTCCGTAATGCGTTTCAGACAGAAGGTTACCTTAACTTTACCTCTTTATGGCACTGCAAAATTGTTTTGTAATAGTTGTTTAATTAGCTGTCTAATTAATAGTCCTAATTATTCGGAACATTGAAAGGCGTAAATGCGCTTTAGTGTGTGACATTATTAGTCATTCTAGGATCCTGTATTTAATTAATATCTTCAGGTGTAACAATTATCAGAGTAAATAGAATTTTAAATGGACATTTTCTCTCCATAATTCATAGATTTTTGCAAGAATTTAGAAAAATTTCCGGTTAACGTTCGAGTCAAATTTATAACTACTTATATCACCTTAATCGTTTTCTTTAAAAAAATGCTTACATTTAGACTCGTTTTAGAATTGTGTTAGAATTGCATCCATGTTTTGATTTTGTTAGCTTCTTCAATGCTTCTCCTACTGCAAAACTAGGCGTCGAAAACGCTGAAAAGCTCGGAAATATTGTTGCATTGTGCTCCACTTTTTTTCGTAGTCTTATTAACAGGATGAAACTCAGGAGCGACATTGCCGATACCTTTTAAACTTTTCATCGATATTCACCCAAAAATTAGTCATACGCTTTTTTTTGGTCTAATGTGCGGATATTAAAGTTTCGTGCGGAACGATTACTACATTCTTGGATATGCAGTTATTATAGCGGCACACTAAAAGTTCACCCTGCCTTGCGGGTATTGCCTTGGTAGCTTGCGGGGTATAAACCTAAATCCTAGAACTTGTAAGAGGAAGGGGCTTGATTGGAAGACCCACAAGTTAATTTCAACGGACCAAGATTTTCCGTTCCTCAAGACTTAGTTACTCAAATTTAATATTTCAGCGTATTTGTATCTGGTTGTACTTTGACTCCAGCGTATAACTTAAAACGTTAATTTATAACTTTTAAACGTTATTAGGCTTCTGGATCTTAAAGAAAGACACTACATGGTATCATATCGGTTCAACAATTTCTATCTACAAGTCTTTGTGTAGTGTTACGTGAAGAATAAAATAATTTCTCCTAAACGGACGGAATAAGCCGTTTTATTACTCCAAAATACGAAGTCATTTGCGACTGTTGTATGTCTGAAGTGCACCAAAATTTTATTATCCACGATTTTTGTCGCCTTTCGTAGAAACGCGAGGGAAATCTTAATGAAAACAACGAGTCAAGGAGGAAATATTTCTACCGCAGCTCGATTTTTGCGTATACTTTTCTTTAATAAGGCAGTACAACATGAGGCAGTGAGTATGCAATACCGGCGTTTCGGAATTTGAGTGTGCATTAGCAAATGTGTATAAATATCTTCATCCTGTCGTACTCACGTTGAAATTAGTTTTACTTTGAATAAGGATGGTTAATTACTACATTTGTACCAGAAATTCTCATTCCCTATTTCTCTTATTCAAAATTAAATTGCCCCAATTTTCTTTACGTACCTACCACGCAAGATTACGGAATATCTAGAAGCATTTCTGCATGGTGACGTTAATCAGTGATTTTTCTTATTTCATGATTATCAAATATTTATTCCTATTTGCGTTCTCAATGGTTGCTTAGCGCTCACGAGGACCGTGATTTCTGATCTATCGGTGGGGAAAATTGCGTTGAAATATCATTATTGTCGTGAATTTAGGCTCAATAACTCTTGATTACTAAAATTTAATAACTACGAAATTTCGTGTTGGGTTTTATTACTAATTATGATGCGGCATTAAAATCGAAAATTGTTAATCGAGGGACATAGTAGAGTAAGTATAATATAGCGTCCTCCTCGTTGCTTAAATTCATAGCATACTTCCCAACTGTTTATCTTGAGTTAAAGGTGTAGCGATACCCTTTCTATTCATTCCTCAGCATTGTTTCGTTTCGCTTCCGAAAATCGTATTATATGATTCTTATTGCTATTGTTTCCATTATTTTAGGCGCTTAGCTTCTCATTCTTTTAGACAGTGACCATTCTACCCTTTGCTAAAGTCTCAACATTTTTCATTACACAAGTCATAATGTTTGAACACTGAAAAATTTCATTAAATTAACGCGAAATCTATACCTAGAGGATAATATCTTGTGCATCATATCTCTACATCCTATACTAGAAGACTGCCTCTCTTCCTCTCTACTAAAGCGGTCTCTAAGATCCGCGGGATCCCAATCGATTAAACTTATTTCTCATTTAATCTTTTAAAACCCAAAAATATAGTTTAAAACTAATTGTTTAGGCTTGGACAGATTGACCGAAAAATAGTGAGGCGATCGGAATTAAAATTGTTCGTTTTTTTAGCTAACACTCCCAATACTGCCAATAATTTTTCATTCATCAACTTCCTCACTTTCATTTGCGAAATATATAAACCTTCCAGCCTCTTAGAATAGGTTGGGACTTATGGAACTTTCTTTCAATTTTAACTTTGAAAAGGACATTTCAGCTTCTTTCACTGGCATTGTTCGAATTGTTCTACAAAGTAATTCTGTGGTATAATTCTTTCAAACTTATTCCGACTGCAGTTTCCAATGGAGATTCTCGAAACACCGTAGGCGCGGGGCCAGGTGCGACTGCTCCCCAGCACCCCCTTTTGTTCCCTACCTTCCGTCTTCTATTCCATTTGTCTTGTTCTCCTTGGTGTTTGTGGATTCAGTTTTCGTAAATAGTATGGCTTCGGTCTTTATAAAACTTCCCATAATCCCAAAAATCCTTGCGGTTTTCCTTTAGAAATTTATCTGTAATCCTTTCCCCGAAGTTTTACTACTGCTGTCGTATACAAATCCAACAACAATCGCCCTTTCCCTCGTTTATACAAATTCTCTTGTGCATTGTCATTATGAAGCAGTAATAGTTAATGGGACATTTTTTGGTATCATCTATGTTTATCTAATACCTGTTTTTTGTCAGGAAAGTTTCCAAGAATATTGTAATATATATTGTTGCAATTAATTTGGAGGATTAGAATTGTTCATTGGTTTAAAAATTTCTTCTTTTCCATCATTCCAACATTTTAAATCTGGTGGACAAGCTGCTCTTCATCAGTTTCGGTTGTCTTCTGAGTTTACCTTCTCGAATTGTAATTTCGACTGAGGTTGTAAAAATCCTTTCTTGCTTGGTACTTGTAAGACTTTCAGGAATTCCCTAGAATACGTATTTGCTTTCATGAGATTGAGTGTCCTTTTTTTCTCATAGTCTAATATTCCTGGCTCCACCCTTTTCGTCATATACTTAGGTATCCTATTCTGAATGGAAATTGACGTGGTAAAACCCTCGAGCAAAACTCCATCGTCACGAGATTACCAGCAAATGTTGTAAAAATGCCACTACTCAATTTTTTATGAAATTTTCAGAAAATTCTCCTGGAGTATTACCTGTGTATTCAGTTACGTGAGTCATTTTACAGTAGGATGCTCTTTCATCCCCATTATGTAAGGTTCCTGGATCCAGCCATTGGTCCTGGTATTTTCTTATATTCTTACACTTTTCATATCTCTATAAAGTTCATATCCTTTTTTACCATATTCAGAATTCTTATACTGTTTTATACTGTTCAATTACAGTAGAACGACCTGATGATTTCTCTTACTTAAGCAGTATGACTTTAACTCCCTTAGAGCACAGTTATATTTATTTTGTAACTGATTATAATTTATCCGGATAAAGCTTAATTTTGCCATTTCTTGATTTGCATTGTTTCTATCATCTTTTAACGTTTACATTGGCTTAAGGCTTTCAAATCGTATTGTACGAGGCATTCTGCTGTTCTCCTGAAACTGCTTCAGTTTTTTACCCATATACATTTTTTGATAGCTATACTCATAGTCGGCGCTATATAAAAAATATTGTATGTATGTACATTCGAGATAGTTGTTTATATTTCGAATTCTGTTCAAAAGCGCCGAAAAAACTTTTGCTTTAACTTTGCGTTAACTAAGACTGAATTCAGTTAATATATCTGGATGGGTTTTAAGGCGCTATAGCCCAAATTTTGCGAAAACTGATGCTAGTTTTTCCTATTTTTTTATTAAAATTCAGTAATATATAATTCAAGTCGAATAACATTCATCTTCATCATCATTAAGAAGCTAAAAGTTTATTTATTCGACCTCTCTATATTGCTTTTTTCAAATCTCCGTGGTTATAATTTTCCATTTATCTTTTTACTATACTTTTAGAGAAAAACAAGTGTTATGCCTCCCTTAGTTGTGTTGTTTATTGTGATAATGAAATTCATGTGGAACTCGTGATTCTCACTCAAAAATTCCGCATCAGCTCACTTTCCCGAGTGTTAAATGCGATAGATCTAGTTCCTCGAGTTATTCAGTGGAAGTTTACATGCCTAAAACTTCCAAGACTTTAAATCTTCGCTCCAGGAATTTGACTTGAAAGGTGCTTTTATATCGGCATCACTTACTGTTACTTAAGTGACGGTTTTTCATAAGATATCCTCTTTTGCGAAGCCCTACTCGTATTCTCCTAAAATGAGATGGTATTTATTATGCTCTTTTTTCTTATACTCCGCACGGGTTTTTTCATTATCTAGAGCAGAAGACCATTACGTGTAAAATATCAAAGACTTTAAGATTCGATGAGTGAACGAGATATTTTGGAGCATAGAGCTTTCGAACAGGAGGATTTTAATTTAGGAGCAGCATTGCCAGAATAGGTCTGCAGTGTGATAGAAACTGGGGCACCTTTGCTGAGTCTTTGAGATGAGAAACCCATTTTCGAGGAAGCTAATATATGGATATCTGATATCAGAAGATTTTTCGAATGAATTGTCTCGCCACGTAGGTTGGTGTGTCATAGTCGAAAAGCAATATACAATCAAATTGCTGGTTGGCCTAATTATCATTATTATTAATCATTTTACGGAAACAGATGACCCCAATTATGTCGATTTCAGTAATTTGAACGATCGAAAACACAAATACCCATGTCCTAGTCCGGAAAGACCAGTTATCCGGGATTCAAACCCTTGACCTCTTTGTTAAAAAGCTAACCTTTCCGCGTCGACTGCTCTTCCTTTACGCTGTTACCAGAGCTTTTGTATGAAGTAGATAGGAAAACTTTGTTCGATTTTACGTAGTTTTTCACGTACCAATGGCAAGAATTCCTTAAATTGATTGGCCGTCTCTTGATGCCCGACGACTCTTCGTCAGAAATTAGATTTTCCCGTCGAGAAGTTTTATTCATCTCTCGCTTCTGGTCTTTGCCTTTCAATATTTCCAATCTTTGTTCTAGAATATTGCTCGTACTACAGTTTCTTTCATTTTCCATCCGGCGTAAGTGAGACAGCTCCGAACTTGAACTGCACTTGTCAGCCGATTGCCAAATATTTGCTTCGTTTGATTAGCGCAGTCCGATTTTCCGAATCGTCCGCTCGCTGTGACAAAATCCTACTCCTGGAAGATCCATTAGCACTATCACATCCATTTGCTCTATTAAATTAATGGAGAAATTTGTGCAAAATTTTCATTAGCCTCTACTTCGTTTGCTTCCTTTTTATTGACTGTTTTCAGTGATGGGTGCATCACCTCCCATTTTAGGATAAGGAACAAAAATTATCGCAAATTACCATCGGAAGATAAGTAATTGCATTAAACTCATATTCATGAGGTTTGTCATTTTCGCTGCTTTCTCTTGCCAGGAATTAGAACTTATCGAAAATCCGTTATCTCCAATGGAGATAGGAACCTCTACTTATTCTCTTCCCTCGTCATTTTTTGCAATAAATGAGTTACGAAATTTGCTTCATAATATATTTAAAGAAGAAAAGTTATGTTTTTATACTCTCTGCAGAATCTGGAATAAAACAAACTATCGATATTCCGTTACAAGCAAATGTGGCTATTTGTATTTCGCTAATTGCTGTCGTTTACCCAGGAAAAGTTAGTGAAGCAGTCCAAAACTGGGGATATATGAAAGTATCCAAAGAAAAGATTTCCTTGTGAATGCGATTATGATAGGAAATCTGAGCTGTGCATCTTAAAAATTACATATGCTGGCTTTGTCCATTTCGTGCTACTTTTCTGTTTAAATCAATTGAAAATAGCATCAAATTTCATACTTCCTCGAGAATTTTTTAATCTAAGTAATCACATTAGTATATACTAGGCTTAAAAGTGACTCGCATGTTCTAGAAACTCCTTTAAATGCCATTGTTATAATTGTTGTGATATATATAAGACAAGAGTGGCTTTTATCTATATATACAACTATTACCATCACTGCAGTTACTAACTAAGTAGTATCTGGAATCATTAGGGTCAAAATATCCATAATCTCTTAGCTATTGTATAGCAAGCGTAGTATTCATGGCTACCACAATGTCGGATTGAAAGTGAAACAAATACATTTTCAACGAAACGCTTTTTATGACCCAGTTGCAAAAAAATACTATTTTTTATTTCTATAATCGTTAATTACCTCTTGACATTTCTGTACTATTTATTTGGTAAATTTCCAAAATCCTCCTATTCACAGATTCATTCTTTTTTTCGCTATAAGTCCTAAGAATTACATTTGGTGTGGACGCTAATTCAAAAATAATATCACTCAAATTTTGCTATTTTAGTTTAGACGAAACTTTTCTGCTAAGTAATTCTCTGGTAATACTCCAGTGCGCATTCAATCCCTTTATGTTTTACACCATTCTCTCCTCAATTTCTAGCGAGAAACGCCTCGCCAAAGTCTCAAGAGAATCCACCGCACCTCTAAGGAATTTCCCCGGCACTTTTGATCCCTTTATTAATGACAATCTCTTGTTTCCCTGGTAAATATGCCTCAGAGAGTTAGGAGGCGGAGAAAAAAATAATTCCTGCCCATCTCCCTCGCACCCTAGGATAAAACCCCCTGCTTTTCGCGTCCCACTCCTTTTCTTTGTCCCCTTCCCTCTGTTTGCCAGACCCCTTTCTCTCCCCTTCTCCGAAAACATTTGCTTTGTAAAGGGATCCAAGGAGGCGAGAGATTCGAAGTCTGGGGAGGACACGCGCCCAAGGGAAAGGGGTCAGGTGGGGCGACAGATATTGGGCCGAATCGGAAGGCTCCTGTAAGTGCGTGCTTGGAAGCGAAGAATATATCGGGAAAGTCGTCGGTGACGGAATTCCGTTGAAATGCATCGGAGTTTAGAGGAGGAAGGGTGCGGAATGGCCAACTCGGTCTGTAACAGGCGGTGACTTTGTTTACTGTTTTACGGGCCGCCGCTTGTTGACGAGAAAGGGCTTCTCATCGCAATTTCTCGGGCTCGTTTGCATTCTTCCGCCGATTTTCCTCGAAGGCCGTTCGATAATGGCATTGACCTTCCCTTCGAAAGTTACGGGAGCTGAGTATCGACCGTACCTTCTCTCCATTCCAATATTATTGTGTTAGGGCACTTTTTGGTTTCTTTAATTTCCCCGTCAGTAGCTAATGGCTTTAGAATTTTAAATGTAGACGGAATCACGAAATGGCAGAGTGAAAAATTTCCGTCGAAAATTCTGAATTTGTATCTATTTTTGCTTCGTCAAAAGGTTGGGAGTCATCTCTGAAAAAACACTGCAGTGATACTGCACTCTAGCGCTACGGCTTAATTCGCGCTGCGTGATTCATAATCCTCACGGGACATAATGTATGGAATGCCCTACTGATAGCGGACTGACTTTTACGGTGGAGAAAAAAATCCACTGTTTTAATGAGTATGTAGCGTATCGTGTAAGCGACGAAATTTAGTTGGAGAAAATTCAAATGCTTTAAAATTTGCGAAAGAATTTCTGTATGGGAACAGTGTTCGTGCAGCGAATAACTTTTCTGATTCTGAATGAACAGTTCATCTGATTTTCCGAAAAGAGATTTTTATATTTTATTATCTATAATATTCTGCGTCCGAATCATTTCCTTGGGATTTTTCGAGGTGAACCCCTCCACCGTGCAGAATTTCCTTGTACCTTTTCGAAAATCCGAATACAAATTTGCTTTCATCTACGTATGTACCCTGCAAACCGCCGTTCGGTGTGTGGCAGGGGGTGCATGATTCACCATGCACCATGTCTCCACTTCCTTAATTGATCTCTTTCTCGTATCGTTCGCGGAAACTTTGCTTTCTTGAAAGTACTAGTTCTAGCATCTATTTCTCTGATTTTCCTCGCAGCATCTGAACGGCCTTTGTAACAAGGAGGACGCATGATATTGGCAATTTCTTCTAATAATGCACTTTCTCAAAGATGAAGTAAATTAAGCCTTTGTTGAAATCTTCTATTTTCAAGAGATTCCCATCCTGCACCCAGAAGCATCTACGCTCACTGATTTGTCTTAACATTTTTTTACGAAACGTATCGCCTTTCGTGTTACCTTTTCTTATTCTTGAATAGAATCGGCTGGGTCCAATACATTACATATATACTCAAAGTGAGGTGTAACTGACACAAAGTAACGTCGCTCACGGTCTTTTATTTCGCTCCAACCGGCAAATCAGAGTTTCGTAAGTGCTAGTACACATATCACGGGGGTGGGTTTACTTTGATCAATCTTCTGACATTATTCGTATCGAATTTCCTGCATTCTACTATTAATCTGCGATCCTGCATTCTTCATTTACCACGTATTGTGACGTCTAATCGCTTATTTATGATTTGTCGAATGATTAATATTTGTTATTTACTGGTTACTTATTTAATATATATTCAATTATTAAGGTATCACGAAGTAAAACCAAACAAAGTTTGTTTCGCAAGAAACTCATGTTATCTATGTATTATGTATACATATTATGTATTATGTTTACATTTCAAAAGAAATTACCTAAGAATGATTAATCTACTAACACACTAACTTGGCTTTATTCATTTCGCAATGGCACTCCATAGAGTACACTTAACTCTTATTAATTATATCAGAGTGTTGCCATAGTTCCAAGTTTAATTTCCGTGTTGGGAATTGAATCAATTGGTATTTCCGCCCGTTCATGTGTATTTAGGTCACAATCACAGCAAAGAAGCAAACTTGCAAAGCATGCGTGCGTTCATCCACTTGGCCGTATTTTATCGAAAAGTTTGTCACAATTTTTTACTACAAAAATGCTATTGCGTATCGTACCTATTTTAATTTTGTAGAAAGCGTAGAAGTTTATGGAGCGACGTGTTTAGACCCCTTCCTCGATTTCGTTGCGCTTTTACTCATTCCTAAAAATACGAATTATAATTTATTGCTACGATGAATAGGTCCCCTTCTTGAAGGCACTCTCGGTAATATTACGCCAACATCATCCACCAAATATTTGGATCATAGACGAAACAGGGAACAGCCGATATACTTCTCCTCGGTGGAGATGAAGGGATAAAACCCCCCTCAGATATTTCTTGGGTTAGTCATCATTAAGGGGGCGTATATTTGGCGCGATCTTTCCCCAGGGCGAAATTAACCTCCCCTTCCCTAAACTGGGAAGTAAAATTCCTTCTTCGTCTGAGGGATAAGGCCTGCCTTTGTCTTCCGTGTTAGGTTCCGCGGAAAGCCTCTGCTCATTTGAAGAGCGTCTTTGTGGCCTCTGGGATCCTCCTCCGCCATTCGATATCTCCAAAGGGAACCTCTTAATTCACCCTTTCCCGCTCGCCATGGTTCTAATCCACCTTCATTTGTTTTCCGGATTTCTCCTACACCTGCCCCCGCGCGGCACGCTTTTTTACCACAGGGCTGCCAACCGCGATTTCCTATTCTGTTATGAGCAATGCCTCAGTTGCGTCACCGACGCCGACTCACGCGATCCGACTCCGTGAAGCCAATGAAACGCGGTAACTTTCCTCTACGTCCGCGCCTTTTTCTCTCATCTGGATGAGTACGCTGAAATTGCTCGTGGATTTCATTGGATATGATGGTGTTTGTCGGTGATTTTTTAAACCGCTCGTCTTTTTGGACATTCAGCCACTCTGCTTTTGTCTCTTTCCGTAAGGCGAGCGTTTTTATCTCCCGCTTGTAAATCGGGCCAAAATTGTCCAACGTGTTAGCGCTCGTGTTCCGAGTAAATATGCTTCAACCCTCCTATGAAAGTTTGTGTACGGAGTATGCCGGTGCTCCCAAAGTGACGGTGGCTACAGGCGCATTTCTGAATGCTGGCGTGTGTTTACTTCTTCTTTGTTCAGGTTTTCGGGAATGGTTTTACGACATGAAAAATGTTATTTCTCGTTAGAATCAGAGTTATCACCCTGGAAACACGTTTCCGTCGTTGCTTTGCCTTATTTCTCCTTTCCTCGGACACATGTTGATAGGGTGGATTTCAGTGTCTGAATATCTCCATAGTAATAGTCTGATCTTAATATTATTACAAATGGGAACGTTCTATTGAGGTTCATTGGCAAATTTTCAGATTAGTGTATGTGAGTCTGCGCTAAATTTGCGTAGATGAAGTTAGGAAGCGTTAATTAACAGTAGAGATCAATCCACTTTACAAAAGGAAAAGTTAGTTCTTCGCAAATCTGTGGAATCATTAGGAAGGAAAATTTGGCTCCGTATTCATTCGCCTATCCGTTTTACTTAGCCAGATCATGAAGCTTTTCATTCTTGAATCGTACACATTTTCCCTAAAGACAAAACTCGTAAAATTATACGAAAAAATCAGGTTTTTTCGAAGTTTGTCGTAACGAAAGAATTAAAATTAGAAAATTTCACTGTTTACTCGGAATGAATCGAGGACAAGTCATTTCAGGGACTAATTCTTTCCGCGAAGGATACGTGATAATAATTTAAAGAGGAAACTCGAACGCTTGGTGTTAACACCCCCTGTCACACTTGCAGGGTATTTATGTAGATGTAGCGGTGATAATTTTCGTCATTTTCCTTTCTTTGGGAATATTTCTCTACGGCAGGCAAATTTAAAAATTAGTTTTGTTAATAAAGATTTGATTTATTTAGAGGTTCGTAATTTTATATTTTTTACCTGTTGTAGCTTCCGTTGCGGTCGCTCTGATCAGGTTGTATATCGAACTCCGAAGCATTCATCAATGGAAAGGCTCAAATACTGTAAAGAAGCTTTCAATAGCAATCTGGCCGAGTTTAATCGAAATAGACTCCCTTGAGTGCTGCTCTCGATCAATCCGCGTGTGTGGAACATCTGTGATTAATTGCAGCAATTTTGATCCTGATCAGTAACCTAGAACGTCATACTGATATCGGTTATAAATCAGCTTCTTGTTGCCTTTCAATCCTTCCGAGTTCTGATAAGCGTTTGGTCGCAGTTGAAACAGAATTTTTAATATATGCGCTGTTTTCTTTGCTAAATCAGCGATATTCATGACGAATCTTACATCTAGCTAATGGATAAACAAAATTTCATCATGGAATATAACGTAGTATGTATGTACCATACCAGGTGGTTTGGAGGTTAGAATGATAATGGTACTAGGCATGAGAGTTTAGTGGTTAAAGTGGGATAACTTGGTTCGAGTCCCAATCATGTCGATGTTTATCGCTTCCGTTTCTCCTTGGGTTTTAAGCTCGCAGTTTTACAGGCGAAGATGTAAGTTAACTTACGAAACCGGTCGCCAATAAATATAGTGTGGAAAATTTACCAAGTGTATCCTTCTGAAATGGTTTTCCACGAAGTCACGCCTGCTAATATCGCTTTTATTCTTTCCTGTTTTTTATATTGTCTGTAGAATTGGTGAGGATTACCTTGCATTATTTTGTTACGTACTGTTGTCTTGGTTTTCAATAAAATTAAGGAATTTTTTGTTATTTAACACCACATTGTGTTAAAGAGCTTCGGAGAGTTAGTTAATCAATTCCCAGTAAATTTACATTTTTGACAGACGATCACAAAGAATTGTATTTTGCTTTTCGAAATTGCACTTCAAGTTTTGGTTTACAAAGGAATATTGATTCAAAAGATAGTTTCCATCGTTCTCTGTGCTAAACGTCCTCTTATTTTACGTAAAATGCTTCCTCTCTCCAATTTTATGTGTTGCATAATTCTTCCAGGTTTAGTCCAGTTAATAGCAATAACTATATGCAACTTTCACTTAGAGAATTGATATATTTAGTGCCTTCATTCCAGTTATCGTAAGTCGTAGGAAATGTGGAATTCTGCGAGAGAAAGGGATAATGCGCGGAATCAACTCCGAGAAAGGCGTTAATAACAAACAGAACGCAAAATTTCGTGACCAGGGTAGGACCTTGTAAAATGAGTCAGACACGCTAATTAGTTGTTCCGTTTTCCATTTTTGAGGTGACGTTTTTTAAAACAGACTAAATGTGAGTTTGTGAATTCGTCATGACAACCTTAATGGTAGATAAATTTTATTTGTTTTTATCCCGACGGGTGAAAGGGAAGTTTTAGCATGGATGTGTGCGTGCCACATAGCAATTCTTCTTTTGTGATTGTTTTTTGCGTTAGAGATGGGAAAAAGATTAAGTTAGTAAGGTATAGGTATGGGTAATGCGAGTAAAATTACTGGATACTACAAATAGTCCGAAAATTCCGGTTTGAATTTTCTTACCGAAGAAAAGCGGATAGTTGAGGGACTCTCATAATCTCTGCGGTAGGATATATTTATTTATATATATTCTTTAAGACTACAAATAGGCACCAACCCAAGTGGTAGTCATTGTTGTGGGGAAAATAACCTTCCTGGTATTCACCCTAGTCGGAAGGAAAACCTCCCGAAGGCAGTAGATCATGCTATATAATTACAAAATTTAGAAATTACAACATATTAAATTTACAACATCATTACAATAATTACAAATTACAAAATTTTGTCATATAACATAAATGTTACAAAAATTAATATATTTAAGATCTCGTTTTTGTAGTTCACAAAACCCTCTTAATTATATTAATAAATACATTGCAGGAAGGGGGGAAATTCTCGAAAACTTCTCTCGGTAACTTGTCCATTCTATTATTCCCCGATTAGATATCTGTTCTCTGTTAAAGAGTAGCGAATTTTTGTTAGTGGTCGTTCCTCCCAAGTTAATCCGGTTCTCTGATGGAAATGATGGAAAACCAAACCTAATTACCCCAGTTCCATCGTGATTCGATTGCTTCGATCCCCAATGAAAACGCTAGTTGAACTGAGAAATGTGTGTACTATCTACACTTTCTACCTGCTAATGTATGTAGTTTCAATTTACTCGAAATTACTGTTAATTTTGAAAGCAGTGTGGAGTGTATGCACCTTTATATTTTCAAAGGCTCTCATTATGCACATTAGTCTCTTGATTGATCGGTTTTCTTTTTCTTACGAGCGTTATATCCTTCGTTATTGATAAATTGCTTTTGTGGGCGTTACTTACGTTCCCTGGAGATAAGGGAGGGACGTCTTGTGATCGGATCCCGGCTAGGACTAGAGCGTTAGTCAACGGTTTTCTTGTGGATGCCGACTTCCAATGCTAAAATTCTTTAATCCAATAATATCATTATCATTGACGAATGATTGAAGATTTTACATTGGTTGATGTCTATCAAGCCATTTTCTTCCGAGCATAAGAGAACTCCTTTGTGCGTTAATTGTTTTTCGCTTCCTAAAAGCATTAGATTTACTTTTCATTAGAAGTCGGCCTTCGCCGTCTTCCTCCTTCACCGGTTTCCTCGTTTATTGCTTTCCGAATGTTCCCGCCGGCTCTTCCCCTATTCGTCGTATTATTTCAGTGCTACCGAAATTCCTACCGATCGATCGCAAGTATATTTTCCTATCTTCGTTTTAGATTCTTTTTCCTTCCTACTCCCGTTAGGTATCTCGATCTCGGAGTATTTGCTCCTCGCGCGATGTTTGAACGTATTCTCAGCATCTCTTCCGTAGAACATGCTGAAGTGACTTGCTGGTACACTCACGTGGTTGGTGAATTCCAAAGTTGAAAATTAGTCGTTTTGTGAGGGGAAGTGGGTGGTGGGGAAAAGGCGGCAGAGGGGAGGGCAGCCGGTCCTTTGGAGGCCATTGCCCAGAAGAGCGTTCAAGGCGGGGCCGTGATTTCGGCGGTGCGCCATGAGTAGAATACCGCAAGCGTTTTGAGTCATATTTTTTGCTTAGCTTCAATGGAAGCAGTGAACATAGCCCGTAATATGCGTGTATGGAAATAATTCCGAAATTTACTTCATATTCTCCACAAATGTATTTAAACACGATCGGTTTCGACCAAGGCGGTCATCCTGAGGTGTATAGTTTTCCCAATTTATTTGCCGAGAAGCTAGGATATATCTATCGGATACAGTTTGGGTCATTATTCCATGTTGGAAAAAATACGAGATTAATGAGTTGAGGGTTACTGAGCGTCTCAGTGAACAGTCTTCAGCATCCCTGATAGATATTATACTGTCTTGCTTTGATTTGTACTTCATTTCTGGGGCCATTCGAAATTCTTCCTCCTATGGGAAACGCCGCGTAGAAAAATGATCTTCCGAGAAAGCATGTGAAATGCGTCATAGTAACTCTTTTGAGACGTTTCATCTCGATAGATGCCGGTTAAAGATCAATTAAAATGAAAAACGTCACCTACAGTTCTGATTACTTCTGTAGAGTTTCGATATGACCGAGCTTCGAAATGTGCCATAATCCGGCAAGTGAAATAACTTACAGAAATGTCTTTTTTTTAACGTATATTTTCGTCTTAAAATACGATTATGTCCTAAATATCTATTTGTAGAGGAACTAATCGTCAAGAAAAGAATATTCTGTGAGAATAGAAAGATTGTTTCACGCGTAGGATTCTTTTGTTTTATTAACTCTTAGACTAGCGTGTTGCGAAGGTATATTGCATATTGGGCATACGAATTATGTATTCGTCCGCTCATCATAAACATTTATGACTGTGTATATCTGACTTCACTGGCTTTCGGCTGAGGTTCGACGAATCTTCCGATTCGATAAAAACTGCATACCGACTCTTGAGTATCGCACTCGAGTGGTTGGCATAGTCTTAATACGGTTGTAAAAGTTGGCTTTTTTGGTCTCCACGTCGCGCATTGCCGGAGTCAGACGATGAGCCTGTGAACCAAACCGGTAGACTCGACACACGTTAACTTTTCACTCGCTTCCCTTCCTCGCGCGCCATCTCTCGATAGAAGCTATTAACCTCCGAGTCCATCCTTTCAGACTAGCCATCGCTTCCATTTTTACCTCCAAAAAGATAGCCATTGCTGCCTCGGAAGGCCGGTGTACTTCCCGTGATGCCGTTCCCGCCTTCGTATACGGCATCTTCCAAGTTTTTCACTCTACTCTGCTGTTCCTTTGCGTGCTTGGCGCGTCGATGAATAGCACGTGACTAGCGAGAAAGCGTATGTCTGGGGAAGGAGAGGTGGCTTCTTGAGGTTGGACGTTGTGTGGAGTGAAGAAGGCGCAGGTGGCGTGTGGAAGGAGGAAGGGAAAAGATGATGGCGCAAGGGGAAGAGTGGAATGGGTTGACTCCGGCGGAGGTGGGGAGTGGAATTTCTGGTAGGGAAAGGAAGGTAAAAGGGAGAGAATGGCTCTCGAGGGACTCAAAGGGTGTCCACGTAGGGAAAGGGGACTTAAGAGGGGTTTCGCATTTTTCTTATCGGAGAAATAACTGAGATTACTTTCGCGACATCCCAGCAATCGCTTAAGCAGGGGTCGAGGGTTAGAACATGTGGATGGAGCCTAGGATTTGAAGGAAATGGTGGGGTTTCGCATACGTTTTGGTGGAGTGGAATGAAGATACTGGATTAATATGAACAGATTTCCTCTCTCTCAAGGGTTTTCCTACTCTTTGCTCTGTTTGCGGTTTTCCGCCGCCATCTGAGGTCTTGTGCAGTGTGTTTGGACATATGCCGGTGTCGTTACGAAGACTATTAGGCTCAATTTTAGTCTGCTTTTTGTGGTTTGTGAGCTAATTCGGATCATGCTCGTTCGGAGCAGGTGTTTCCCCTCTATCGTCCGTTTGAATCGGGAGAAATGAATTCTTATTTTCGATGTAATCTTTATTTTCTACGACCTTATGCGACTAAAATATCGTCTGCAATGGTAACTTCCAAAAGTTGAATTAGTAGAATTGTGTATTTTTTCTTCGTGAATAAGAATCTCACTCTCACCCTAAATAAACATTTATACGTGAAAGACACATTTATATGTGAAATGTTCCCACATTGCAAATACGTAACTGAAGTTATGATTGCAGGTCCTTTTCTATTGTAATAATGTGTTACACGCTGGGCCCAAAGAGGAATTCTAACTTCCGGTATTCATTTCGAAGTGGACCTTGTTCCTTAACTTTAGTAAAGCGCAATTCGTAGTTATATAAGTGTTGGTTAAGATGATGTCATCCTTCTCCCCTATATACTGGGACTGGGTTGCACCTTTCTTTGTAGTTTTATTTTTAAAATCGTTTCAAAAGCTTTAGTTATTTCGCACATATGGGTCCTCGCCAGGAATCGAACCTAGGACCGCATTCACTAATGGCGATAGCGCTACCCACGTTGATGTCCGGGAGCCCCGCTCCTATCTTATGAAGAATCTTTCAACATTGCTATATAGAAGGACTCCCTTTGTGTTATAATCGAATTTAAACCTGTTATCTCATTAGATTCTGAAAGATTGTAGAAATGACATGTTGGAATACTTAATAAAAAGTCCGCTAACGTAGTTTGTTGGACATTGCAGTAGAGACTTCAATGAAATAAAACATATAAACCATAAGGAGTGGGTTGTTTTACGTTTCTAAATGACTCAATTTGCGAAATGTAAGATAAGAGACGGATGGGAGCTGTTTAATTTCTTGGACAGGTGCAAATTTTAAAGCGTAGTTGAGGAGTTTTAAATGAAATTCTGATAGAGTCACCTACGGAGTTAAGAATACGATGAAGTGAAGTAAAATACATCACTCGTTGTCATAAAAGTTAATCGCAGGTGACTCTAAATTGAGGTGATTTTACTTTAAAAGAAGTCTATATTCAGGGCTTAAAATGTCGATGTAAATCATGAAATCGATGTTTGTAGATGTGGAATTTTCGAATGGCATTATATGCCACGCATTTATCAACTTGCGAAAGTATTATTTATTATCTCGTAATGAATACTTTGTAGCACACAGTTTATAGTTTTTGTTAGCATGTTCCTTTGCAGGTAATTATGAAAATGAAATTTCGAAAGATGTTGCATTTCAGCAACGAGTTACTATGTAAGTGGGCAAGTATAGTCAGCCAGCCGTACACAGAGCAGTTTCTTTCCAATCTATTATTTTTCTCTTTCATTGGTGCAATTTCCTTTGCATTACGTCACCGTCGCTGGCTGCTATGCGTATCTTGAGGAAATGCTCCCTCTTCTTGGAGGTCGAGTGAATCATACTTACTGTTGAAGGCCGATATTTCCTGGATACATCATTCAGAAGAATCGAGAAGTATGAAACATCCAATGAAGATTGTTCGATTCAAAATTTCTTTTAGGAGAATAGGAATAGAAATGTGCTTAATTTCATAGAAAACGATACATTCCGCTGTTATGAACATCATCTCAGAATTAATGCCAAGTTTTTGAAGCGAATGAAGTTATGTGTTACAAAGACAAACTGAAATTTCTATAGATATCTTTATCGGTAATAATGGTGAAAAAGTCCATGGAAATTCTACCAAGAATATTCTTTTGTCTTTTCGCAAGCTATATCATCATTCTATTTTGTATGCATTATTTTTTTATTAACGACTTATACCAATTACTGTTAATTTAATTCAGGGTTGGCTTACCGACGATTGTCTAAAATATGCCAACGGAAGAAATGAATCCTTCGGGTTGGACCAAAGAAAAGTAAAAATTTGCATTTCTACTTTTGAAAGAAAGATAATCTTTGATACGATTATGCATAAAAATCTTAACGGATACTTAAGCCTATTTCAAATGTGTTCTAATTAAAATTTTTAAATCGATTATTTATGTTTGATTCGGAGGATTAATTTTCAATTTCCTTACTAAGAAACGAACACGATGGAAATGTAGATGATTTCCTCTGGTAATTACCGTTAATTAAGAAAGGTTATTACAAATTTACTCTTTATTTATGCAATTTGAAGGATTTAACTGAAACCCATTCGAAAACTTTACTCATCATAATCTACGTAAAAGGTTATTATTTCATAAGTCAGCTGGGATTAATATCTTGTTTTCCATAGGGAAGATCGTGTGAAAAAAGGGGCAGTCATTAGTTTTTGGGAAAGAATTTTCATTTTGGGATCCTTTTCTTTTCTTTCCTGGGTGCAGCGTTTTTGGACATTTAGGGGCGTGGCGTGCCACACCCTTGGTTTTGCTTGGTAGCGCATGTTTTGGGACATTGTTAATATATTCAGGAAAAAAATAGAGATCTACTTGCTTACAGCACATAATATTATGGGACATTCATATTAAGGCTATAATTTTGAAATGAGTCTTCATTATATTGCTGAACCTGTTTCCCTCTTTTAAATTGAAACAGAAATATTGAACTGGAACTTTAAAAGTGTGTTGTAAAAATATTGGTGTATTTACTTGCTTCCACCCATCAAACGACAATTACTGAATAATTACAGTGGAGTCATATAAATAAACATGACTATCCCCTGACGGAGAATCAAAATTGGTAATCTGCATTATGCTTCATATTTATAAATCTCCAAAAGCTGCACCAATCACGTTAATTTTGCCATTGCTAAAGGATAGTTCCACTAGTACTTTTTTCGTTTCATTCGTCAACTACAAACGAGCTTTACTACATCTGCTTCGTGCATCTTATTGCTGTAGCACGTACGAACATATTTTTATCTAAGTAATTACTTGGGGAAGATATTTACCGCTGTATGATTTTATCGTAAATAGTATTTCTAATGGAAAAAGAATGGATTTCCACAGCAACATGGCTGTCTCCGTTGTATCCAGCTTCTGACTTCATAGTGGTTTAGGAAATGTCATTCCATTTAGGGATCCTTCTTTGACCTATTTGAAATGATGTGCTCTTTAGCGTAGTTGATTATGGTATGTCCCTTCGATGAACCATCCGAGGCTTTTCGCTGGAATGCGTTTGCTCTTAAGAGATAACAAGGCTCCAGAAATACCCTCCAGGGGTCGTTGCCGGGTAACAAACCTCGATCTCTCGGGTTCCGCTAACACGCGTGGGGGGAGGTATCGGATCTTGTGGCATCTCGGAGGAGATGTTACCAAGTTATCTGCATCACAGAATATTTCTCCGTGGTCACACGTACATCTTCTTTTTATCATTATTGCATTTTTCTGTTAAGGTCGTATGTAACATTCATTTTCATTCCAAATTCATCCGATATTTGAAATTGCAGCGTCCGTAAAATTGCGTTTTTTATTAGTCTGTGAAACCTTTTTCGAGAAGAAAGGGATGTCTCATACAATATTCATCCTAAAATTATTCACACGAGGTGAATTTTTTCGTTTCTCTTTTGAACGAGAGGGTAATTTGTAATATTCCATTTTATAGAGGTTTTTATTTTATTTCACAATGCCTAATTTTAGTTTACTTCATTTTCGTCAGCGGAAAAAAAGAATTAGGGGGGAGAAAGGAAATTTCGTCGTTAGCAGAGCTCATTTTGATATTTGCGTATTAACGTGCTCTTTGCCTTTCCAGAATAGAGTTCAATACCGGAATAAAAATGATCAATAGACTTTTGGTCTCTCTTAACCGGAAGTAATCTTTTAATCTCTCTTCAATGATAATTAGGCGAAAGAAGCTATAATATTCTAGTGGAATCTTTGCCTGCCAAAATTTGTTGTAAAATCGAGAAGAATTTCAGAAAGAAGAAAATTGTAGGAAGAGTCTTCTTCATTCATATTCGCTGTCAGGTTATTTATTGTTACATGTCTTTTGATTAGGATAACATTTTGAATATACATCAAAATTATTGAGAATTTTTTAACATTTCGACGGGAAAATCATTTTGGTTTTATGCATATGAATATTTGGACCACATTAAACAACCGCTATACTAAATCACGGCTATCTATCACTTCACACGGGCTAAAATGTATACATATTTATTTACTTTTATTTATATATACACACTCGCACATATTCGGTACTTAATTTTAGCAAATAAATATCTATATGATTTAAATATGTATTAATAACGAATGGATATTATTGAGACATATCAATACGTTTCTCGAATAATCCACGCGTTTACTCTGGTTAGTTTCTGTAATTGAAGTGACAGAATCACTTTATTGCCGGCAAACACATGTAGATGCTGCTAGCTGATGAATTGTTGATACTGGATGTGGATCCCATAGCCGTCCAGCGTAGATATTTACCCTAAACGTTGACTCCCCAGTATGCGTATTCAAGCTCATCGTACATTCCTATTTGATAGGAATTGACGTAGCTCATATCCAACCTCTTGCATGCATGATACGTGCGGAGAACAGCAAATGTACTCAGAAGTACAAATTCCCTTATTTCGAAGTTTACATTAATCACGACATTCTACTCCCTGCCGAAATCCGGCGTCGGAAACCCAGCCATCGCCGAGATTGTCTCTTGAAGTTATCCGGGTTAAAGATTCGCGGCATTGACAGATGTTAAATGCGAAATGGGCGTAGTGCAGTGACGGATCGACATTGCCGCGAGCCGCGGTCCAGATAAGGAGAGCTTTTGATGGACAACCCCGCGTAATATGCACTCGCCTACGACACCGGTTCGATTGCAGTGGCGCAGTTCCCATCGGTGAGGAGACTTAGTTGCCGCAAAGGGAAATCCAAATCGCGCGGCTCTCGATTAAGAGTGATTAGGTCTACCGCTGAGAAGAGAGAGAGGACATCGGCGGAGGGAATGACGATTTCCCTCTAGACAGGTAAATGAGAAGTCTCCGAATAATCTCCGAGAATATACGTCACTTTCGTGAGCAGAAAAAAATCGGAATTTCTCATCAATAGAGGTTAAACCGTTGAATTTACAACCTATCAACGGAATTTTCGTTTGCCAAATTCCGGAGTTTCTGAGATGCTGACGTTTTTTGTCCAACTTTCTTCCTGCATTCCAGGAATTTAGAAACATCAGGCGCTAGGTCGGTTACCCTATGGGGCGTGGGGGTAAAGATGAGAATTGTGTTCTCCAAGATGCAAAAATATTGGTTCCCATTGCATGTCTAATTATCATTGAATGTTGCGTTGATGATAGTTACAGGGTCTGTGAATTACCGTATATGTCAGTGAATTGCCGAAAATGAATGTGAGAATACATTAATTACTCGGTGATACTGTTCATAACTGTAAAAATATAATTGGGTTCAGTTTTCATTATTATTACTATTATACAATTTGGGCGAGGTTGGCCAAAATGACGTCTCTTCCACCTAACCCCTGAAGTTATAATTCGGTAATTTTATTTTACTGCGTCAAACGAATTGACTATAATTACCTTACATTTACAATGTAGTTATGTGAACAATCAAATACATTGGGTGTTATTCGAGTCGTTTCTCTCACAAACACTCGCATCCAACAGTCATCTCACTAATTGCAACATTAAAATCATTAGCATTCTAACGCGCTTTGAATAAAATGTTCGAATTAAAATTATAGAAAATATCTTCATATCTGCAGTCACGCATTTTGAAAGAATTAGAATTTTTTCTATAGTTTGGCGTTTAACAGTGTTAATGATAACCTTACGACTATTCCTTTATTCTGATTTTTCTAACGTAACAATTAGTGAAAATGGGTTACCTAAAGAACGTAATATACTATTCTCGAATTTACTGAAATATTTCATAATTCCTTACTATTCGTGTTTGATCTCTCTTCTGATCTGAAAGTATTACTTACAGTTGATTTCTGGAAAATTGTCTCGTAATTAAAAAGCTCCTGCGTTGTCGATTCTTGGTAATCAATAATTTAGAAGTATCGGGATTTTGAACGGAATTACGGAGTATTCATGCAAGTAAGTATGCAGTGGAAGTAGAAAAATATAGTGTTTTTGGTGAATCCTTTTTTTCAGTCGTTATTGTTCTGCTATTGCCGATTAGAAATATTTCAATGAAATAGTGAAGTAAATACAATCGATCATTGATAAAACTGTAGAAATTCTACGGTGAAGTTATAGATAAATTATTATTCATCCATCACCATCCGGAATAAAGTTTAACAATTAAACACCCCCTGTTCAAATTTCAATTGTCTTAATCGATAAAGCATGTCTAAGAGCTCATTTCGAGGATAAAATGACTTACCCCTTAGTTTTGCCTTGATCCTGTTTCCATCCCCTTTAGTCCCCATATACTCCCGTATCTGTCTCGTTTTCCTCCTAAGGAGCCTTTCTCCTTTTATCCATGTAATGTAAAGTCAGGTTTTATCGCCAGCGAATCTCGCGCTAAAATTCCTCTTCCCCGTGCACCTGAGTCCCGTTCTATGTGGGACCTCTATACTGAAAAATAGAAACTTTATTTATCTTCCTTACGCCACTAGCTCTAAGAGAGGGAATTGCGTCGCAGAATAATATTATATATTTGGTGGAAAACTGTAAATTTCATATTATTCACGGGAATCGTTTCAGCTTTGGTATGTTTTTAGTTTGCACCGAAATCGCAAATTTTGGTATCTCCCAAGGAAGAATGGACTTGAAAAAAGTCTGACGGGACCGGGAATCGAACCCGGGACTCCCAATTGCCGGTCGGGTGCTCTGCCCGTTGAGCTATCCCAGCAGAACATTTCTCCAAGCCATTCACCCGACCGGCAATTGGGAGACCCGGGTTCGATTCCCGGTCCCGTCAGACTTTTTTCAAGTCCATTCTTCCTTGGAATTTTTCCTGGGTGCGCACCATCTTGCGCAAAGTCACCCTTACCCGTTTTCCTTTTGGTATCTCCTTCTCACAGCTTACTGCGGAGTTGGTGAGTCGGGCGTATTGCGCTACTTGAAAGATGAAATGTTTTGTCAATTTCAGACCCGTATTGTCCAATCAGCTAGCCGTATCAGAGGTTACTTAAATATTTTGTGATAGGTCTGCGCTGAAATAATTTACTTGCTTAAGATTAGAAAACAAGCTGTTTCTGAAATAACCGATTTAAGGATCATAAAAAAATTATCAACTTCAAATACGAAGACGTATGGTTTAATAACTTTTATAACTTAAAATATTTAAGGAATTCATAACGTTGACACTTCAAATATTTAAGGCCGTTAAAGAAATGTTAAGAATTAAGTCAGGAAAAGGAGTAACGTAAGAATAAGTTACGTATATAGATATAGATAAACATAATAAGGGTAGGAATGAATATAAAATATACATAAGACGGGTAAGCTATAATACTCCTAAGTAGGAAGAATATTCAAAGAGTCCTCAGGTGTTCTTCGAATGCTTTCCGAAATGGCTGAATTTCTCGTTTCCATATCTCACTGGTGCAATGGAGAATTGGAACAACAAATATTTGCAGAATACGTATGGATGATATTACTACAAACATTCGAGAAGAAATCCTAGAGTTTGGATTTGATAGAATTTCGCTGAGAAATTTCCATCTGTAATTCGCCCGTATTGCGTCGTTTCCTAGACAAAGGAATTGAAATTTCCCGTTTCCATTATGGAATGTAGAGGGAGTATAAATAAGCCTGGCGATTGATTTCCTCTGCTATCGGAATTGGTTGAATCAGTTTCTTCTGGTTAATTTCTCGCCGCCATTCTTCTGGCGCGCCCGCTTCGAAGGGGAGCCTAGGAAACGGTTAGTCGCACATGTAATCCCGTGTTGGGGGCGGATGGAGAAAGCCAAGGTCATGGGTTTGCGACGCCACTCCCGGTTCTACCTTTCCCTCCCATCTCAGTGCATCGACCACTTCTTACCCTTCTTATGCCGCAGCTATTCCGGTATGAGTTCCCTAACGTACGGTATTCATCCAATCCTTATCTTTTCAATGGGAAGAAACAGGTTTCCACCTCCTATAACTGTTTGCTTTTTGAAGCCAACTGTTATTTTCTATTTTCTGTTCAATACTCAGTTTTTGTTTCCTCGAGGGAAGTTGTTTCCGGCAGCGATCCCTAATCCCTGGTGTGCCACGGTACTCAAAGATACCAACATTAATTTCTTATTAGTGATGTATTCCCTTCTTTTTATTATTCTTTTTTCTTTTCTTCGTTTTGTATTTAAGTTGTCATTATTATTTATCTTTTTTTCCNTATAAGAATATCTAGAAACACATGGAGAATATCAAATAACTGCATAAAAATTATATACAAAGCAGTAATAGAAAGCAAATTGCTCTATGGATGCGAGATGTGGGGAGATCTAATTAACAAAATTCAAAATCAGAAACTACTAGCAATACAGAGAAAAATATTGATAAATGTAATTAGGGCATACGCAACTACATCGGGCGAAGCTACTTGTATAATTGCAGGAGTCTTACCGATAGACAAAAATAAAAGAGAGGATATTATATTATGATTGGAAAACAACAGTAGTCATACAAGACCATAATAACCAAATAAGATCAAACAGTAGAAAGGAAACCTAATCAAGCACCTAAGGAATCTATCAGAAAATAAATGGCAAAGAAGATGGGACACCAGTGACAAAGGCAGATGGACATACTCTTTAATAGACAAAGTCAAAACAAACAGAGCAATAAGCACAAGCCACTATGCTACGCAATTTCTAACAGGACATCGTAACTTCAACCACAAATTGAACAAATTAGGACTAAAACCAAACCCCCCTTTGCCAATGTGGATCGCCTGACACAGTTGAACGCCCTAAAAGAATGCCCAGGATATGAAGACATCAGAAAAGAAATATTGGATGAACAAATTACAAATCACTGGAGAAATAATCTGAAAATACTAACAGAAAATAAAAAAATATTAAATGCCTGTTCGAATTTGCGGAAAATATTTGAAAAGAAAAGAACTAACAGAAGAGGAATAAAAATACACCAACACTAGATGGGTAAGGGAAGGGTGGGAAAGGATGGGAAAGTGACAAATCGGGAAGGAAAGGGAAAGGATGGAGCGGAGGCCTTCACCAGAAGGCGGCACTTGTGCAAAATCTGGCACCACGGGGTCAAGGAAGCCCAAGGGGAGAAAAATGTAAATGTTTCAACCCTTCCTTGACAGATGAGGTAGGACTCGTGGGGGTTGTGGTCTTTCTTCCATCTTCTTTCTCTCTCAAATAACCAATCTCTCTATATAATCTACTAAAGACTATATTTTCCTTAAAATTGCGGTAAGCTAGATACCGCGCCCATTCATGGGTGATCCAGGAGGAGAAACGAAGGCTCCGGGAAATCCAAATGGATCTAAATGGCATTCCTGGTAGAAATACCTGGGGAGACCCCGGCCGGAGGTTCAAATCCTGCCAGCTACTTAAGTGTAGCCGGGGCTGGTAAGAACTAACGTTCAGGTGCGGCCCCAAAATCAAAGAACGCCAGAGAGGCCCATGCACTCTGGAAACTATGTATGTATGTATTACTTAATCGTATGATAATGTACATAACGTACATGTGCTACTTGATGTACTCGATTCCAGCCAGTTAATCCAACTTAAGCTATAAATTAGCGGAGAAGTAATTTTCCGCTCATCGAGAACGGTATTAGAAAATAGTTGCACCTTGATACAAAACGTGTATTTCCAGAGAAAGAATTGTTAAAAAATATTTTGAATTATTTTTCATTTCCTTACGAGATAATTTACATACTGTTATTTTACTTGAATAAATGGAGTGCCGCTGGTGGCAAAGTGTAACACAAGTCACAAAATCCAGAAAACCACCAAAAACGGTAGGTGGTTTTCTGGAAGTCTTCGTATTTGAAGTTGATAATTTTTTTATCGTATAGTGTTACTGTGGTAGTGAAAGGTTTGAAAATATCTTTACTGTACTTTCATTTCATTCGTTTGATATTTTTTTGGAGCTGGCAAACGTATGTTTAGAATGCGCGAGTTTTGAGTTAATCCGTCTGAGTGCCGTGTTCTAAAAAGTTGGGAAGCATCGGCGAATTTGCGGTGAAAGTATATTGAGTTGACCTATGGCGTTGAGCCTCTGGTGTTGATAGATATCGTTGGAAACATTCAGGATTATTTTGGGCCAATAATGATTGTAAAATTTCATTTGTTAACTCCGCTCGTAACATTTACTGTTATGCTTATAAATTTATATTTGGGCGAAGAGCGGTCAAAAGAGACGCCACCGTATTTCTGTGCCGACAAATTCAAATGAGTCTCGTGCATGTTTTAAATTTCAATTTTTAATTAGTATTTGTCGCCTTTGTGGAGGCGCGCGCTTGTGCGAGAGAGAGGTAGAGAAATCGCGACGAATGCGAAGGAATAAATTTAATTGAGTTCTTTTGCGAGCCTCGTGTTCGAATTAGAGTAAAGTAAGGCAAACTTTACCAAACCATTACTTCAAAAGTAATGGTCATAAATTTGAATTCTCATGATTCAGTGGTCGCCAAGTTCGTAAGCTGTATTCCTTTTTGCTCTCAAAATGTCTAGATTAGTGAAATTTCTAAATCAATGTCTTCTATTTTACGAGAATTGCCGAGTTTGAAGTTCAGGATGTCATGAATGAAAAGGCTCATCTGTGAACTTCTTAATTTATTGGTGTACGGTCAATTCTATGCGTATTACATAGTACAAAAACACGAGTGAGAATGTTCTTATTGGAGTAAAATTTCCAAATCAAGCATTTTCGTATACGATATGCATAGAAATATACTTTGAAATTAGAAATAAACACTGAGAATTTCATCTATCTGTGTTACATTTTAATTGAGGGAAGATAAAGCATATGCTTGAAATATAATTTGGCGAAAAAGGTTTAAACACAATTTCACCCTTTCACATTATGTTTAAATCCTTTTTATCATTTAATTTTTATTAATGCTATCTTTGTTTTGGATTTTTTTCTGATTTTCTACTGTGTATTTTTCCTTCAGAGAGTATTTTTATGGACCCCGATTTATTTACTAGTCTATTCCATCATGAACAAAACAATCAGAATTCAGCTGTATTTATTTGATAGTCGTCATTCAAGAAAATTTAGCCCTGTCAGCCTTGTATACGTAAACTTCCAAACGTGATTCGTCCCAAATCACGTGAAAGTGCCCTTAAGCAATGGTATCGTGGGAGATCACTACCCCATTCTCAGCTCCCTTCTCGTTTCCGTAATGCTTCCCCGTGGTTATCCCTCGAATGTCACAGATCGACGAAATGGATGGTCCCGTGTGATGGAAGCGGCTCTGTGCGTTCGGACCGCACGTTGAGGAGGAATCTGTCGGTAGTTTGTCAGGAGGATTGAGGGAAAGGGACGATAGACAGTCTTGCATTCCCTGTTGCTAATGCTGGGCCCAATTTCTCCCTTTCTCCCGTCCCATTGGCGTCCCCATGCTTTCTTTCTTGCGGTGATCCCTGGATTTGGAAATGGTCGCAGCGTACTTCAAGAGCTTTTTATACATTCAGAGAGGCTCATGCGGATTTCCCGAGTTCAAATAATACAGGTGTATTCAGTCGCCCTAGAGATTTGGATCGGAGAGATTTTCCTGGAAAATGTATTAGTTTGAAATAAGGGATTTTTCGAGATCGGTGAAACGAATTTCGTCGTGGATTGGAGAATTTTTTAGTTGGTGTGAAGTGGGAAACGGTCGAGGAACTTGGTGAAAAATTTCATTGGTGGAAAATGTGAGAAAAATAAGTGTTATCTCTACTAAAGCTGTGTTTACCTGTAACTCTGATTTCTTCACGTATTTTACTATGTAACAGTGGTTGCCCATAGGCCTTGGTCGCCACGAAAGATATTTTAATTTGAATCGTCTCACTTTTTCCGCGATAACACCAGAGTACATAGCAAAAATCGCATACGCCGACGAACTGCTAATTCTTATCCAAGGAGGCTCAAGAGCAGACATTGAAAAGAAGGCCGCTGAAGAAATTAAGGAAATCACAAAATGGTGCATTATCTCAAAATTGAACATCTGCGACGATAAAACAGTAACAATGTGGCTCAAAGGANCAAATCACAGGCAAAAAAACCTTTGTTTCAATAGTAAAAGAATAAATCCCAATTCTAAGATTCGATTCGATATGATTCGATTTATTTTCGCAAATTTACAAAAAATGCTGAAAAACGACCCAGTACGACCAGATGTTTGAAAATACGTGTCTATCACAATGCAGTAGTACATACCTCGAATTACGAGTCGCTGTACACACGAACTTATTTATTCAAGATACGAACTTAATTTCGAGATTCGAACCGGAAAACCGGAAAGATAAAACGAAAAACAGTTTTGAGATATAAACTACTCGAGTTACGAATTTCGAGCTAGAAGAAATTAAGTTCGTAAGTTCTGGCGCCCTATACATTAGAAACTTCTAAACTATTAGATATGGTATGGTAATATCATAAATTGCTCTGTAATATGCATAATTATAGGCACTGTATTATTGATATTTCTCGGATGTCCTAACTAATTTGTATACTTAATAAGGAGTCTCAATTATACCGAAGTCAGGAGTATATCTCTCGTATTACATGCACATAATGTAGATTTTATGGAAAAAGTTGAATGGTTTAGCGTAAAATACTAAAGAGTAACCTTTTCGACGAAGGTTTAGATCTCCTCGACCTTGAAAATTACTAATATCGTGTTTACGTTGACCGCTATCCAAAGTGTTTGTCTTCTCAGGAAAGCCTGAGGCTTTACCAATGATGGGGTTGGTCCTGGGTACACGTCCATCAAGCTGTTTGGATTTGAGTATAATATCCCGGCTTACTTCCCTAAGCAGCACACTATCCCTATCCTAGACAAGAAATATATCGAATCTGTTTACGTAGGGTGCACATTTCTTATAAAATGCATGATATATTTGAACAATTTTGCACTAGGAATGAAAGGGAAAAACCCATCTTAACAAATATCTAACGAAATGTAAATAAAAATATTTATTGAAGGATTAATAATATTATATTATGAATTCGTAATTATATCATATTATATTTTTAAATGGCATTCCTGGTAGAAATACTCGGGGAGACCTCGGTAGGAGGTTCAAATCCTGCCAGCTACTTAAGTGTAGCCGGGGCTGGTAAGAACTAACGTTCAGGTGCGGCCCCAAAATCAAAGAACGCCAGAGAGGCCCATGCACTCTGGAAACTATGTATGTATGTATTACTTAATCGTATGATAATGTACATAACGTACATGTGCTACTTGATGTACTCGATTCCAGCCAGTTAATCCAACTTAAGCTATAAATTAGCGGAGAAGTAATTTTCCGCTCATCGAGAACGGTATTAGAAAATAGTTGCACCTTGATACAAAACGTGTATTTCCAGAGAAAGAATTGTTAAAAAATATTTTGAATTATTTTTCATTTCCTTACGAGATAATTTACATACTGTTATTTTACTTGAATAAATGGAGTGCCGCTGGTGGCAAAGTGTAACACAAGTCACAAAATCCAGAAAACCACCAAAAACGGTAGGTGGTTTTCTGGATTTTGTGACTTGTGTTTGTTATTTTACTTATTTGGAAGTTTTTTTTAAGTGATTACGATTAGCTAAATTTGAGCGCAATAATGCCTATCACAGTAATTCCTGTTCCATGAATACGAAGAAAGCGTCATATTTTTATTTCAAAGTGAAAAAATAGCGCAACTTAAAGAGTTTTTCGCCAAAGGCCGATTTCCTGTATATTTGGCATCGAAACGTTCAAATGTGGTTTACGTATAAAATTCCGTCCCTCTTAGACGCCTTTTATCTTTATGTCTCCGAATCACCTTCCCCTAATTCCTGTGCAAGTCCGTTCGCCTCCTCATTTGCATCTCTTTTTTCCCTCTNTTAATATTAATATAGAAACACATGGAATTGGGATATATCGTGGCAGTTCATTGGTTAAGAAGGTGGCACACTGACTGGTAAAATGAAGATCTACATCTACATAAATGCCCTGCAAGCCACCTTCCGGCGTGTGGCAGGGGGTATATAAGATATACCATGAATTGAATCAGAATTTTTATGTGAAGAATATTCGTTGTAATTATAACTTAACTTATTTGGACCTCGTTGATGGACAGATGAAGAAAGTGAGTCTGAAATCCTCTTCCCAAAAGAAATACCTTGGGGACGAAAGAATTGGAGGTCATTCCTAAAATTCCTCAAATATTCCACGGAAGGGCTAGATAATTTTCAGAAATGAAAAGTGAGTATCTTGGCCTCGGTTCTTACCTAATTATGTAATTCATCTCATACCGTCGGCGCACCTTCGTAATATTTTCTCTTGGTTTGAAATAATTTATTTGTGGCTAATTATTTAAGTATCTCTGAAAATACCATAAACTTCAGGAAAATATTAGGAATTGAATTTTGCAAATAATCTGTTCCTTATATTCTCAAAGCTATTTGTATACCAGACCCAACATTGCAGACACCAATGTACCATGTTTTCAAACATTCAGTAATGGATAGCGAAGTCTATTTATCATGTAATGTATAAAAGGTAAATTGAAGACTTGGTTAATTTAGGTGCTAAAATTTTTAACAAACTTCCCAAAACTATGCATTATTGAAATTATTAATTAATTTGTTGTGAGTTTGCAGTAGATCTGCTTTAATATAAAGGCAGTTTTCAATATTAATAATGCTGAACATGTTAACTCTACTTACCGCGAAATAAAAATAATAATCTAGGTTTCTATGAATGCAGATATTCCATAAAATCTAAACATTTAAAAGATCAAAGAATAAAAAGATGTATTATTCATTTTAATCTAAAATGTCGCTTTGTTGCTCGTAAAAGTTTCTTTATCGGTAAATAACCGTATATACTACCAATGGAAATCATTCCTATTTTATTCTTAGTAAAGGGATTTAGAAAACAGTTTTAATACTTTTTTCAGGACACATCTTTGCCATTAGAAAGAAAATACCTATGAATAAATATCTCGATTGGTCGTTCCTGGAGCTTTTTTTAGTTTAAACAATGAATAAGCTTGATTGGCATTTCAGCAACGATGTGATGATATTTATATCCGTAGTTTCGCGTAAATTAATACAAACCGCTATAGTAACTCCTACAGATCACAGAGTAGAGACACTGTTTTGCATAAAATTTAAAACACAGAATTAATTATTACTATGACCGACCGCTATGTTCTAATTGTGAGGGAAAGTCTCTGTTACGCTTCAATATAATAATATCTATTATTAAGTAATCTTCTGAAACTGATTTTTGCGTCCACGCCCGTTATGAGCCTGTGAAAGTTCTATATTTGCTCTTACTCGCAATGTTAGTTGGAAAAACAATGGATCGATTCGATATGATTCGATTTATTTTCGCAAATTTACAAAAAATGCTGAAAAACGACCCAGTACGACCAGATGTTTGAAAATACGTGTCTATCNAAGTCACAAAATCCAGAAAACCACCAAAAACGGTAGGTGGTTTTCTGGATTTTGTGACTTGTGTTTGTTATTTTACTTATTTGGAAGTTTTTTTTAAGTGATTACGATTAGCTAAATTTGAGCGCAATAATGCCTATCACAGTAATTCCTGTTCCATGAATACGAAGAAAGCGTCATATTTTTATTTCAAAGTGAAAAAAATAGCGCAACTTAAGAGTTTTTCGCCAAAGGCCGATTTCCTGTATATTTGGCATCGAAACGTTCAAATGTGGTTTACGTATAAAATTCCGTCCCTCTTAGACGCCTTTTATCTTTATGTCTCCGAATCACCTTCCCCTAATTCCTGTGCAAGTCCGTTCGCCTCCTCATTTGCATCTCTTTTTTCCCTCTCTTGTGGCTTCGTGTGGGCGGACGCTCCCTCCGATAGCAAATGCGGTGGTGCCGTGGGCGACCCGCGGATGCGGTCTTTTTCTGCAGTGCTCCGGTGACCCAAGGTCATGGAAAGAGGGAGCGGCTTATTTTATTTCCTTCGTCCCAGGATTTTGCGTGCGGTTTTCATCTTTCTTATCTTTTTCGTATCCGACACACTTTATTCGGAAATATATCCTTCTCATAAGAGTTCTGAATAGGCAGGAGATTAGGTGAATGCGACCACGCGATTTATGCCTCGGTGAAGGGAAAGAAAACGGTACTTTGAAGAGTGGAAACAAAACACGTACTCGGTAGGTTCCTGTATATCATACACCTTCGTAAGTCTTTTCTTGAGAACTTGGGCTAGTTCGTAACTTGGGTAAATCGTGTATCCCAGCCTACACAATATTGCGGGGAATATTATTTTCTACTTTAGGGTTCGGTAGCTTTATATCCTCCACGAGTCTCTTACATCAAGAGCTGCCTGATTCGTAATATGAATATTGGAGACACGGCTGATGTGAATTGTAAAAGAAAACTCCTAAGCCGTATTTGTAAGTGGCAGTGGTACATACAACAATTCCCAACTTTTTCTTTTCTCTCTCCTCTTCCCAATCCTTATCTCCCTCTACACCCAAACGTACTTATCCGTACCCAAGAATTCGAAACAGCACACATATGCCGTCCAAAGAGGAAAACACCCCAAATAACGTCAAA
>KZ308388.1:747595-764292 GCA_000376725.2 Ladona fulva | reverse complement strand
ACGTCTTTATTGGGCGAAATTGGGACTAAAGAGTCCCATCTTCCATTTAACCCTTGTCATAAAGTAAGAGAAAAGGAACAAAAGAACAGAAAAGAAGGAAAGAAAGAATGCTTTTGCGGAGGAGTAAAAAACTGTGATATTTTATGCACAGAAAAAGTATCTCCACAGCAGGAAAATATCAGGTGATGTAGATTTTATTTTGTTAACATGTTAAAGGAAACTGTTCTCAGTTAGAAACACTAATGTTTCGCGCAGTGCTGAACTAAATTATAGCGTTTTTAATTGATGTTATCTCATTGTAGAGAGATGGCTTTTCCGATTTTCGTGGACCAAACATAATGCTAAACTTTCCTGGCTTTTAGTTTATATTAAAAATGTGTATTTTTAAAATTATAAGAAGGTTTTAAAATTCTAAAGTAGAATTTTGAATATTTCTAAACATAATCGTTATACTGTGCCGCGGGTATTGAATTACTCACTTTCATGCTATTAAAGGACCATAATGGGAGATTTGCTATGTGCCGTTTTTATCGTGGTTTGGAGGATTACCCTAAAGGATTTTCGTATTACGTCGTTACCTTGTTTTTGGAAAATTTTAATAATAGTGTCTTATGAAGACTATATTCTGATTTCAGTTATTAATATTTTCTCTTGGTTTGAAATAATTTATTTGTGGCTAATTATTTAAGTATCTCTGAAAATACCATAAACTTCAGGAAAATATTAGGAATTGAATTTTGCAAATAATCTGTTCCTTATATTCTCAAAGCTATTTGTATACCAGACCCAACATTGCAGACACCAATGTACCATGTTTTCAAACATTCAGTAATGGATAGCGAAGTCTATTTATCATGTAATGTATAAAAGGTAAATTGAAGACTTGGTTAATTTAGGTGCTAAAATTTTTAACAAACTTCCCAAAACTATGCATTATTGAAATTATTAATTAATTTGTTGTGAGTTTGCAGTAGATCTGCTTTAATATAAAGGCAGTTTTCAATATTAATAATGCTGAACATGTTAACTCTACTTACCGCGAAATAAAAATAATAATCTAGGTTTCTATGAATGCAGATATTCCATAAAATCTAAACATTTAAAAGATCAAAGAATAAAAAGATGTATTATTCATTTTAATCTAAAATGTCGCTTTGTTGCTCGTAAAAGTTTCTTTATCGGTAAATAACCGTATATACTACCAATGGAAATCATTCCTATTTTATTCTTAGTAAAGGGATTTAGAAAACAGTTTTAATACTTTTTTCAGGACACATCTTTGCCATTAGAAAGAAAATATCTATGAATAAATATCTCGATTGGTCGTTCCTGGAGCTTTTTTTAGTTTAAACAATGAATAAGCTTGATTGGCATTTCAGCAACGATGTGATGATATTTATATCCGTAGTTTCGCGTAAATTAATACAAACCGCTATAGTAACTCCTACAGATCACAGAGTAGAGACACTGTTTTGCATAAAATTTAAAACACAGAATTAATTATTACTATGACCGACCGCTATGTTCTAATTGTGAGGGAAAGTCTCTGTTACGCTTCAATATAATAATATCTATTATTAAGTAATCTTCTGAAACTGATTTTTGCGTCCACGCCCGTTATGAGCCTGTGAAAGTTCTATATTTGCTCTTACTCGCAATGTTAGTTGGAAAAACAATGGATATTTCTTTCGGAAATTCTGAATCCCACCAACCAACCGCATTATCCTCCTAGGAGTGAAGTGCCGCGTAGAGAATTCTGCGCCGTTTAACAATTCATGAAAGATTCCGAAGGGGCGAAAGGGTTTATACCTAACCATGAATATTTAACTACTTTCATTCTTTCTGCTGGGAACGAAAAACTGACGCGTGCACTGTTTAAGGTCGACTCATTTTGCGAAAAAAAAATGCACAAACTAAAAAAGGTTAATCATTTTCCTGAGCGAATTCAATGAAACAGTAGGTTGCTGATAACAGCAAAAAATATAAACCATTTACCGGCGTTTTTTTTTATATTTATCTCGATTTTATCTTCGTGATAATGTCGATTCGTTTGCAATCGAGAATGTCTCTGTTCTCGGAAAACTGAATTAAAGAGTTCAGGATGTTTTTCCATTCTCCTAAATTGAGTGTTAATTTTAGCTGTGAAGTAATTTGTATTTCCTTCATAATTTTCTGTTCATTCCGTTGACCGGCCGCGGTGGTGGTGTGGTTAACATACTAGTGCTACAACCCCGAGGTCCCGATTTCAAGTCCCGCCTATTCGGATTTTTCTGGTTTGGGAATGGTCGTGTGTGCACGCCTATTTTTACTGTTTACGGTTCTATTGTGATGGTCCAATGATTCTATGTTTCCAAGGGCACAGAAAAATAAAAGGAAAAATAAAACCGTTATTGTGATGGTATTATGTTCTCCCAGAATTTTTCGCGTAGTTTTCGTTTAATGCATTTTTAACTTTAAAATGACTAATATCATTTTCTTAACGATTACGTCTACCTTTATTTTATAGAATATCGTTCCTTTTTATAATTCCCTTTGAAACCCGTACTCTGAGGTGGCTCACATGCATATCCAATGTTTTATTTGTTGTGATCACCACTGACTCGATCAGTTTTAAAGAAATTATATAATCCATATAGTTTATTTACATAAATCATATTAGTTTTATATATTTGAAATTTTTTGCTTAAAATTCCTCGTATTGGAATGTATTTTACTTTGAAATTTTAATTCATACGCTTTAAATTTATATTATTTTGAAAAGTAAACGAACTCTCATCTCTCACCTAGCTGCAAAAAGTATGGAACTTATCATTAGATCTCTAAGAATTTTAAATCATACCGTGGCCACGATCGAGTGTTAAAAAAAATATTTCGAAAATTGACGTTTTTCTCGAAAAAATTCACTTTGCTGACAGTAATTAATGTTCGACAGATTCTTAGCTCCACCCGTTAAAAATTTTCGATCGCGATTAGTTTTGAGGGAGTTAGAAGAATATTTTTCGTCCTTTAATTCGCGTGCGGTCACAGAAGATAAATCTTCCGCTCGTATAACTTCTATGTGAAACGTCTAACCTTATCGAAATACTCGGTCGAATGAGAATTTACGATGGCAATCTTTTAAGCCGAAGCGTAGCAAAATTGGTCCGTAGAGAATGTATACCGTTCGGTATTAAACTTAGCGGATAAAGTTCGCTTTTCGGTCTCGACCGGCCTCATAAATTGGCCCCCGGTGCGAATCACGGGTCGCATTCCGCCCGCCCTCTGCACCGATGAATCGAATGATTGTGCGATACGTGACTGCAGATAAACGAACTTTTTCTCATGCATCATTCAAGCGAAAGAGTATTCTGTCCTTTTGAGTGACGGCTGACGTCGAGCACTTTCACTTCGAAACGAATGAGCATCTCTCATAGTGACTTCAAATAAAGGAAGTACGAAGTTCTCCGTTTTAGGAGTGACAATATAATTTTACCGATTCCCATAAACTGCCCGTGACTTAAATGTTTAACGAAGGTTGGAAATTTTGTAGTGAGATTGCAGAATTTTTCGTGGTTTCCTTAGCTTAAATTTAGTTTTTCTTTTCGTTGTAATGGGAATTACTATAAATGCGTGCTTCGTTCAGCTACATTTTCTGAGCAACCTCTCTCGCGCTTATTTAAATTGACGCTTCTTATTAACCAAACCTTAACGAATATCTGTATTAATTATTTATAAGGAGCTTCTACTTGTATTGGTTAAACTCTAATGCATGACTTTAACAATAATTATGTTTTTGTCTCTGATACTATATATGCTCTAGACATTACGGGAAATTGTTCAAAAATTAATTTTATTTAAGCATCAAATTTGAAAGTAACTTTTTACGGACAGACAAGAAAAGATATTTATTATCGGTGGTAAATTTTAAATGCAGACCTTAGTTAGCGTACTAGACTAGCAGCACTGAGGTTCCGGTTTCGAATACTGGATAGGGCGTGGTGGTGCGTGTTCAACTTTGGAAGATTAATTGTATAGGTGTTCTCATTGGACTAAAGTTCGACTAATACGATATTATTATTGTATTATTATTAATATTAATATAGAAACACATGGAATTGGGATATATCGTGGCAGTTCATTGGTTAAGAAGGTGGCACACTGACTGGTAAAATGAAGATCTACATCTACATAAATGCCCTGCAAGCCACCTTCCGGCGTGTGGCAGGGGGTATATAAGATATACCATGAATTGAATCAGAATTTTTATGTGAAGAATATTCGTTGTAATTATAACTTAACTTATTTGGACCTCGTTGATGGACAGATGAAGAAAGTGAGTCTGAAATCCTCTTCCCAAAAGAAATACCTTGGGGACGAAAGAATTGGAGGTCATTCCTAAAATTCCTCAAATATTCCACGGAAGGGCTAGATAATTTTCAGAAATGAAAAGTGAGTATCTTGGCCTCGGTTCTTACCTAATTATGTAATTCATCTCATACCGTCGGCGCACCTTCGCGGTTTGCACGCTTGAATGATAAAAGAGGATATAATAGAATTATATCTAACGCTCAGATGAATATTATGTCGAGGTTTAAAAGCGGTGCGAGTCCTAACCCTTCGCTTCGAATCAGTTTCACTCCGTCGACATCTCTTTTCAGAAAGGGAGGGAGAATTGCGAAAAATTTATTAAAGCCCTTTGAAATAGTAATTACCTCAGCTCATCGGTGTCTTTGATGTGGCGGACTCGAAAGCCTTTCTCCGCTGTTAAGTGGACTTCTATTGATTTTGTGGAACAGCGTCTGCCGTAATTTGGACTTCTCCGCTTGGCGTGGGGTCAATCGAATTGATTAGGGCGCGTTGTGTTTGGCGAATCTTTATTGGCCCGCCGTGCGACCAGAATGGTTGATCAGACCCACTGTTTCGCGACCCGAAAGTGGCCTCGTAGCGCCCTCTCCATCACGCAATTCGCCGCTTTTTCTCCCTTTCCTTCGCTACTTGTTTATTCATTTGGTTGCGTGGGTGAGAATGTCCCTCCATTTACACCGATCCGCCCTCGAGGTAACAATCTCTGCCTCTTCATTGCCTCCGTTTCACCCGCGGAAATTAAGTTGGGGTGATTTAACAGAATTGCCGATTGGCCCGGTCGACCATCATCGCTTTCGTATTTTTCAGCGATAATTAATTTCCTCGGATTAAGGGCTCATATGCTTCATGCGGAACACCTCCATTGGGGAAAATAGTCGACGATTCAATCCGCGAATCTTCAAAGTAACTGCGTAGATGGTTAAGAGAAAATAGGAATAGGTTTGCGTCTATAAAGGTTGTTCAACATACTGGACTGAAGGTTTTAATCCGGGCCGCCCTTCTTCTGAGTCTCTCTTGAATAATCTCGATTATAGGAAATTCTTATATCTATATCTTGGGAAGGAGAAATTTATTAAATGTTTTCTAAATCCTCGGTTAGTTATATTTAATAGGATATGGTTAAAATACGCGAAAAAAACGAACTATTTATACTCAATAAGGATCTAGAAGAATGAAAAGAGCGGCCATACAGATATTAAGAACCCCTGCGAATGTCTTTCTCGACAATTTTCTAGAAGTAAACTATTGCAGTGAGAAATACCATTTTCATTGCATTGCCATCTCCATATAAGAAACTGTAAAATATTCTTTAGTTTGTCGGAAGGATCTACAGCTTCACTCATTAAAGATAGTAATTGGTAATATCATTTGGATGTGTGAAATTCGTTTCGATTAAGGGATTAAGGATTAAAATAATATTAATGTGATTTCCTTGCTATAATAACAAAATAAGCAAGCACTTCGTTATTATGGCTTTCCACGAAGTCCGGCCAAGTACCATTGAATTTTTTCCTTGCTATAAATTAATTAACAGAGAAAAATATTTCCTAAGCTAAGTATTGATGGCTTAATAGTAAAATTTGTCTGCAAGAAATTTTTAAGGAATGATGAAATCTCTTACAATGGAGTGATGCTTTCCTTATAAATAAATTCACTAAAAATTAGTTTGTTTAATTTGATATGTTAAGGGTTGTCTTACTCTATGTTGCACAGGGTAATTGACTGCTCTGTTATTTATTCTCAGATAAAAAGGTGTGGGTACATTACTATATATTGTTATTACTATNGAGGTAAAATATTTTTTAAATAAAGTTGTAATATTTTTTCTTTTCTAACGAGAAGGCAGGGAGAATCAAGTTTTACTGCATTAGTTGATACAATTTATACATTATCATATTGTTGATTCATTTCATAAATTATATTCTTTCCATAAGCCCGTTTCTTTTGGAGAGATAGCTTTTGCGTGTATTAAAAGATAGTTTCTTGTTACGAACAAGATTGTTTACTATTTTTATTCTTGTCAACTGCTCGTTTGCTTCCTTCGGAAAGGCTAAAAGAAGCACGTTCTGATAAATTTTCTTGAATAATAATTACCCTTCCAAAGCGAAAGAATCAAAGCATCCGAAAGGGGAGTGGAGCAACTTCTTGCATTCTCCCATGTCATTTTTTCCCCATCAGCTGGGAAGACTTTGAATACACCCCATAAATTAGTGAGGCATCTCTAGCATGAAGCAAAAAATTTCATTCACTACCACTCGGAGCTCTCGTTTCCCGTATATTTCTGGGAGATGTTTAACCCCGCGTAAAACGCTTCCCGCTGAAGACTCAAAAACCTCAGAAACCCATTCAACACTCAATGGGCGGCCCTTATGTGGCGACAAAAAAACTCCATCCCTAATGTAAAAAAATGCTCGTTCAGCTGCTTATGCTGCCTCACGAACGGAACAAGTGTCATTTTTTGGATGCGTGGATACTGTATGGGGTGAAGGAGGGGCGATGTCCTTACTTCCTTTCCGGTCTTCCCTCTCTGAGCACACGAGGCAAACAACAGGGTGGGCGTCTTTTAGATGGAAGAATCGATGGGAGATTTGGCAAACAAAGGACAGCGGTATAGGGTTAAGGAAAGGGTTTGGATCGAAGCACAAAAAGTGATCTCGTAATTGGAGGAGGAAGAGAGCCAACTTGGGACTCAAAGGCGCAACGAAGGGATATGGGCTTTATTTCTTTCCTAGAGGCTCTCTAAAATTCAGCCTATATAAATGGATAATACGTAAGTAATATCTCCCACATTGAACAAAATATTGAATTATATTTACTGAGCAAATAAAATTCACTATATAAAATTCCACTGGAGTACATTTATTGTAACGACCGGTTTCGAACAGAGTTAGTTCATCATCAGGTTGATTAAGTCATTATGCTGATTTGTGTAAATAAAAACCTGTCATACTGATTGAATGAAAACACCAATCTTCAAGATTGTATTTTTATGGAGTTAATAATGGAGTTAATGTCATTCATTTTCCCCAAAACTTGCAAATGGCATCCATAATGTCGCATTGTCGACCTATTCATAAATCATCCGTTTATACGATAAAATTTAATTTCTTTCTTTTTGAATTTTTCATATATTTTTGGGTAGCTGTTAACAAAGTTCTGCAAACAGTTGGTAGCATTCATGCGGGTATCAAAGTTAGGAACTCCCGTAACCGAAAAAGTTAGTTTTCGCTACTCCGTCACTCGCTACAGTTTTTCATCGCTGTAGGGCTGTGATTCTGAAACTGGGTGACATGGCTTCTATACCGCGTAACGTATTGAGCGATGTCGCGAAAGTTTGGAAAGAATTTCAGTCGTTACCAGAGTGCATGGAACTTTAATTAGCTTTTCCCTAACATAATTCATTCATCATCTGAGTTTACGGGGATGTATGGTCTACTTAAACAAGCATGGCGTAAAGAGAAGCTGTTTTATTGCTGGATAATAATGTTTTTATGCAGCTTTTAAATCTTTCATAATATTCTCTAAATTAAATAATTTTCTAATTAAATACCGTTTCAGGACACGAAATGTTTCAGCTTTCAGTTGGAGTAATTTGTAATATGTCTGTAGGTGAGAAATAAACTATGAGTTCGGAAGCGACTTATCCAAAATATATTTTCTGTGAAAAATTCCGAAACTTTCATTCCTTTTCTCTGCTCTTCTCTACGAAACTGCTTATAGTTAAAATAGCTGTAACCGAATTTTCAGTTGAAATTAATTTCAAGAATGCGTAATGTTATTATCTTTCACAAAGATAACATAACAAGACTTAATGAATGAGAGAATTTCACTTGGGTTTATATAACTAAGCACTTAAAGCTAGAGCGACAAAAGGAACATTTATTAGCTTTGTTCTTTGGTGAGGTCTTTTACGACGGAATGTATAAATCTTGTCAGGTGCGTCTACGGGAGAAACAAGTGGAAGAGTTATAGCCTCTTTATCGTCTGAAAAAGCGGTCCATTCTACTCCGTTGTGAAGTTTTAGGAATTTAAACGATTTTGGTATTAATTGAGAGCGTTAATTAATTTGATTTAATATTCTCTGGTGATAATTTAATTTATTCGTTTCCTGGAAGATTACGTGTGTTTTTGTACTGACGCGGCCTAGTTCAGTCGAAAAATCAAAAATTGCTCACAGAAAGAGTTTGCTAAATTCCCAGAACATCCCAGAATATTTATTTAGCAATTGAAGATTGACCATAATTATCTCTTTAACCCTATTAAATCATTATTACACAGGACCCTAAAGTGAACTTTAGTTAAAGGCCATGTTAAGCATACATTTTACATAAAGTTTTTCAATTGCATATGCCGAAATGTTAGGACAGGCATATGCAATTGAAAAACTTTTAGGCTGAGCATCCCATGTGTCAGACTCCTATCCGCGTTTAAGCTATCCTAGGGCAACACATTTTGACTCCATTAGAGAGTGATGGCCGTTGTTCGATAGTATCCTTGCCCGACAAACTTCCAGGAGCAGAGCGGAATGTGAGCGGTATCGTTGTTATCTATGGCGACACTCTCTTCCCGTTGTTCAGGAGAATATTTCAGAGGACGAATCAACAATGACAAAGACGACATTACATGCAGCTGTGCTCGAACCCGCGACATAAATAACCTGAGGCAGATATCCTGCCGAACCCTTTAACATGGGTCTTCGTGTGAGTGGCAACACGTTACTCATTTACCCACTGTCCTCCGTAAATCCATCGCCTCTCTTCGTTGCCAGGGATTCGCCATCAAACTTCCTTCTCTTCAACACACGACAGCGGATGTTCCTTTGTACGTCCGTCTTTTGTGACCTTTTTTGTGGCACTCTTACCCTCACTTATAGCGCGATATAAATTCCAAACATTTTTCCTACTCTTCCGTCGTTGGTCATCTTTGTTTGTGCGATAACAATACTTCTCCACGGACCAGTTTCCTCTCTTTTTGTTCGAAGAATTCGCTCGATTTTCGCGTCGCTTCGTTTTCCAGAGAAATGCACATTCTATCTTGCGGATGTGTCAGTGCTAGAGAGGATTATTTACGCCTAGAAACCCAGATGGCCGATACGTCGCGACGTCTCTCTGGTCTCAGAGATGTGACAAGTTTTCCTGCGATGCTGTGGAGACGTGAAAGCTCGGTGAAACGTTTGGCAGGTGGAGTAATTTGAACCTAATGAAATGTTCGTGTCAATGTATCTTTCTTGATTTTTAGGGAGTATGTATTACGATAATTTCTGTGTAAATTTTCTTAGACTTATGATTTGTATTGTAACTGGACATTCCTCGTTATTCAAGAAATGTTCAGAATTTTTCTCTCCGTTTTTTCTCTTTGCCTTACATCATTATCATCTGATCATATATGTACATGACTACCGGTTTTAGTTTCTTTTAAAAGTTGGGACTTATTTTTTTTTACTAAAATTTGGGACTTGCAAGCGATGCTGTAGATTTCTAATTGTCTGATTGGATTATCTTATCTGCCGAAGAAAAGGAAATTGGTTGAGGAAATGTAATCAACAGAATGTCAATTTTGAGGTAAAATATTTTTTAAATAAAGTTGTAATATTTTTTCTTTTCTAACGAGAAGGCAGGGAGAATCAAGTTTTACTGCATTAGTTGATACAATTTATACATTATCATATTGTTGATTCATTTCATAAATTATATTCTTTCCATAAGCCCGTTTCTTTTGGAGAGATAGCTTTTGCGTGTATTAAAAGATAGTTTCTTGTTACGAACAAGATTGTTTACTATTTTTATTCTTGTCAACTGCTCGTTTGCTTCCTTCGGAAAGGCTAAAAGAAGCACGTTCTGATAAATTTTCTTGAATAATAATTACCCTTCCAAAGCGAAAGAATCAAAGCATCCGAAAGGGGAGTGGAGCAACTTCTTGCATTCTCCCATGTCATTTTTTCCCCATCAGCTGGGAAGACTTTGAATACACCCCATAAATTAGTGAGGCATCTCTAGCATGAAGCAAAAAATTTCATTCACTACCACTCGGAGCTCTCGTTTCCCGTATATTTCTGGGAGATGTTTAACCCCGCGTAAAACGCTTCCCGCTGAAGACTCAAAAACCTCAGAAACCCATTCAACACTCAATGGGCGGCCCTTATGTGGCGACAAAAAAACTCCATCCCTAATGTAAAAAAATGCTCGTTCAGCTGCTTATGCTGCCTCACGAACGGAACAAGTGTCATTTTTTGGATGCGTGGATACTGTATGGGGTGAAGGAGGGGCGATGTCCTTACTTCCTTTCCGGTCTTCCCTCTCTGAGCACACGAGGCAAACAACAGGGTGGGCGTCTTTTAGATGGAAGAATCGATGGGAGATTTGGCAAACAAAGGACAGCGGTATAGGGTTAAGGAAAGGGTTTGGATCGAAGCACAAAAAGTGATCTCGTAATTGGAGGAGGAAGAGAGCCAACTTGGGACTCAAAGGCGCAACGAAGGGATATGGGCTTTATTTCTTTCCTAGAGTCTCTCCATAAACATAACTTACCTCTCTAACCTTGGTGAAACGTAGTACAATATTGAGTTAATTTCTAAGGTGAAGTTGCTTTCAGAGTATTGTACGTTGCTCGTGACTGTGGAAGGTGTCACCTGTCGCTGGTATGCTTTGTTGCCACTCTACTGGTCAGTACAGCAGATAGAAACCGCGGTTGAAAACATGCAGTTTTGACTATGAATCGTAATTTTGGTGGAATTCCACTGATGTCGCTGAAAGGGGAGTAATATGTATACATAGGATTTGAATCCTTCCTTAGCCATCGTCACTAAATAGAGGAACTTGAACGCGCTGTAGTATTTTATCTTCTAGTCTTAAGTATCCAAGGAGGAAAAGATCATCACTGAAATCGCCGCTTATCTCACATATATCACGAGGTACATTATTCTTTGTCGTTCTTAACAGAAATGGGCAACGTAAAATATTTTTTCAATGTAGAAGTTCTATGCTTAATAAAATCCACCATCTCAGGATTCTTTAAATATTGTAAATCGTAAAAGAAATCTCTCGAAGTATTTCGGTTTCCAACATTGCAAATTTCAATATGGAATTCTTTCTTATTATCGATCTACGCTGTTTTATGCCAATCTTATTCATCAAGTAATTGACGATGATTCCTTTAATCTAAGGAAATCATACTTTCCACAGAATTTATTTATGCGACCATGGTTTCGGTGCAAATTTACACCATCATCAGGCACCGAGGCTTCGTTACAACAATTTAAGAACAAACCAGAGAGGGGGGGGGGAGGTGAAGGAGAGGTACAAGGTAAGGGGGCCAATTACAATGTAGAAGGATTCTCGGTGAAAAGGAATTCATTGGCAAGGGAAAAGGAGATGGTGGAGTATTTTAAATTTTTCTTTTATATCTATTTTGTACGTATTACGGCAGGACTGGAGGATTACAGGTGAAAATTCGGACTGGTGATTTTTAACTAAAAGGTATTCAGCAAAATGAGATATATGAAGGGCGTTATTAAGGAAAGCTCTATAGTGTTCATTGCATCTGGTAAAAATATTCCTACTACTTGGGCCAATATAACTAATTGATCATTATAACTAAGGAAATCGTGATACTTGGTTGAATTTCTTTGGCTTAATGATGTACTGGTTTAATTAGAGTCTATAGATTTTGTATCAAGGATGGAAAGTTAAATGTCCAGCAAAATATATCGCCAGAGCAATTTAAATGTTTTCTATTTTGAATATGAATACAAATATAAATGTTTTCTATTTTGAATTTATTTTTTAAGAATCTTAATTAATGAAAAGTGTTATTAATCAGTAATTCGCTGTAATAAGAGGACGATTGATATTCTAATAGAAATTAGATTATTTTTTTGGGCAATAGTCGGATGATAAGCAAAGTTTTCGTCATTCCTTACCATCAAGTGAGAGTATCATTGAAGAACTTAGAGTAAGTACGTGAGATTGCAAGTGAATCAATATTTCAGCGCACAATAATAATGGGCCCGCCCAAGTGAAAGCGACGTATGGATTCCAATAAAGATAATGACAGCAGTGACGCACAGCTATTCAAATTTCATATCAGTTATCCTCGCTCAATTCGTAAGCTGTCGTTTCATCACTGTAAAGTTTCGAGGCACGTCCCTCCGGAGACATCCGCGTATTAACCGCCTTTCGATGGCAAATCTTGCGGTTTAGACGGATGGTTTTAAACTTATCTCCCTCGATTTATTCATTCAATCAAATCCTCCCTCGGGGAACTGGGTAATGTTTCCTGTGTTAACGACCGTCTTTCTCCGTCCCTGTCTCTCGTATTCCATTTCTAAGGATATTGAAGCTCAGCCCCGCCCTTCGGCTTTAAATGCATCGGAGGACGTTAGCCAGAAATACTCTGACCGATTAATTCCAACCGCGTCATCAAATTAGGAAGCATCCGTTCCCTTTTCCATCGGAAGCTCTTCCGGGGGAGGATCTTAAAGGTTGTTAAACAGTGCCCTCTCCCCCTCCTTCCATTCTCTTCCGTTTCGTTCGTTTTAGGAATCTTTTTACTCCCGGGAAACCTCGTGAAGCGACCATGTATCAACGTTTTAAACGTCGGCCAAGTTTATATTCCATTAAAGCCCGAGTGCGCTATAAAAGTTGCTTCCAGATTTTCTCGTTAAGAAAACTCGGAAGGGGGACGGGGTCGCAGCGGGTTCGGTACGTGTCTTTGTGGAGCAACCTGCGGTTATTTGCGCACCAAGAAGAATGAAAGGTGTTTGTATGATCGATCTCACGACAATGCTCACGCAGAAAGAGCTTTTAATAATTCATAGCCGATCGATCGCCTTTTGGAGGCGATATCGCCGCGTTGTCTCCCTTGTTACGAAATTATATCGAGCATCAATTTTGCGGTTCATTTCTTCGCGCGAAAATGTTCGAAATTCGCCATCATCCTCTCGTGATTATTACGTTTTTACTTTTGCAATCGTATCGCAATAAAGTCTCGCGGAAATATGTCGTCTTTTCTACGAAATTCTTTCCTATTGGGAATACTTTAGTCATTCCTTTATCAGACCACGCTAACGCATAATTCTATATATCTGTCAATCTATCTATCCATAAATCATAATATTTTATTTAATATATCTCTTTATTTATCTCTATATATCTATAAACCATAATATTGACTTCATAATTAACCTTGAGGTGCATTTTTTCTAGCACAGAGTTGAAAGTTAAAATAAAGAAACCTAAAATTTCATCTTTGTCACAATGTTGCCTGACTCAATGGGACGGCACGGTAGGAGCATGGATTTGATATTTAAGCTCATTCGTCCGATTTAAGGGGTCATTAACGGCCTTATTTCTGTTTTAGTTTCTCCATATTTGATTTCTGACATTTACGTCGCCGCCCAGAGTTGAAGTATTAAAATATCAGTTTTTAACTATGATAACCAAATTAAACAAATGCTACCTAAAAAGCAAATATTTAATCACGATACTAGAGAGCGCAGCATGGGGCAACGTAATCGTTAATTATCACTCACCACTCGAGTCACCCACTCGATGACTCGTTTTTGCTAACCTTTCTGTTAATGCTTTTTTATCTGGTTCCCAATTTACGGTCTAGCAAGATGGAAATTATGTTCTAAATTCATCAGATATTATTATGGAAGTGCCCTTAAGATAAGGTTTTGGAGTGTCTATAGGGTATATTTTGTAAGCATGAACAACTCAATCAGTTTCGCTCTCAGAAATGTAAAATTGGGACTTCTATCATCATCAGTAACCATATTTAGCCCTGCCATTCATTTCCGTGAGTCCAGAAATGTTCTCATTCATATGCCACAGTTAAGGAGAGGCTGGCTTTTTAATTTCTAAAGATTTATTTCAATTTTTAGTTATTTGAAGTTTAGACGGATTCGATTCAGTTTCGTTATCCCCCATTTGTATTCATCGAAATGTTCTTATTCGCATATGCCACAGTTAAGGAGAGGCTGGCTTTTTAATTTCTAAAGATTTATTTCAATTTTTAGTTATTTGAAGTTTAGACGGATTCGATTCAGTTTCGTTATCCCTCATTTGTATTCATCTGGGGGAAGTTATCCTAGCTGGAATAAACTTGGACGGCTGAATATTTCGAAATTTGCATTGAAGGAAGTAAAGGATCGACGCAGCTTGAGAATGCACTTGAATGTCAACATAGCCTCGAGAGCTCAAAATGGTCCGATTATTCTACACTGTTATTTCTTTCCACATTATCCGAGAAGTTGCCCCGCTAAGCTTCCGCGTTATTCTTTACCCGTTTGCCCAATTGCGCTACGGCTATTTTGTGTCCTCCCTTTCGAGAAATTTATCGCAGTTGAGCTACTGTGCGGCTTCGCGGCAGAGGCCGATTCCCTCTCGCCTTACGCGTAATGCTATTATGACATACGGCCTCTCTCTTTCCCTCTTTCATTCCCTCTCTCTTTTCGAATGGAGGATGAGAGGAGAGTGCAACGAAACCTAGAGACATGCGTGGTCGCCTACGCCCATATGGTTTCCTTGAGGAAGATGAATGAGGGCGTTTTTTTCGCGTCCGTAGGTAAATGTTTTTCTTCCGCCATTACTGGTTCTTTCGGGAAGAGTACTTTCACTTTGGGGATCCATGAAAAATAAATCGGAAGCGTTTTCGCCCGACAGCCAATCCGTTTACTTTCAATGCCTCGCGAACGATGAAATAGCCTTTTATCTATGCTACATATATTCGAAAATGATCCTAGCATTCCATTTATAAACTTTTTCTAAAATGTGTTGCGCATGGAGATTTTTCTCGTTTATGAGAGAAAGGAAAGGAACATTTTTTAAACGTACGCTGGTATTAATTTACTTTTTACTCCATTTTTGTGCGAATTTATGTATACTGACCTGAAAATTTTCGACTGGATTTTCGCCAGGCTTTGTTGGAAATATTAAATGCAACGCAAGTTAGGGAATCGGTTTATTCAAGCGATAAAAGTTCTGAGAAGCAAATGGAAATGGGCGAGGATATTTAATTAAGGAAGTTGCGCCCAGGTACTAAGTGAATTGGCTGGGGATGCATATCCTTCTTACTACAATCTATCAACGGAGGGTAGCTCTTTCGTGTTACAATACGTACTTCAAAGCTCAGTCTACGATAGAATGAAAGCGGAAATAAAATAAATGCGGACCCTCACGAAGAAGCACTACCCTATAAGTTAAATTAGAAGTAACTTGTTCGCGGAAGTTTATGTCCGTCGTGATATTACAACCATGTCCTCAGGTTGAGAAGCGTATATGAAATTAAAGAACTTTGCATGGCCTCCACTCTACGCTAATTTATTTTCAACGAGTGCGCTTTTACATGAAGAAAAATGTTCCTCTCTACCCTCATCCGGAACCAAAAGAAGAGCAGATCTAAAAAACGAGAAACTAAACGTGTCTAGGTTTGTGTAACCTTTGTGGCTTTGTTCTCTAATGCGTTAACCAAGTTGGGAAAAGATGGACAGTAACGGCCCCAGATGTGAGGGTCGTGGGAAGCCTTAGTCGAGGTTTTATTTTTAAATGTATATTCTCCCACCGCGAGCTGTACTGCAGGTGTTTCCCGGACCACAATAACAAATCCACAGAGCTCTTTTCGTGAGCACTTCCTTTAGAAGTATGTACGTAGAGAAATTTTGGTCCAGGTTATTCGTTTCTCTGGCGATTACATAAAACATTTAGGGCTTGTAATTTCAGGAGTGTAGCAGGAATGAAATGTAATGATTATCCCTAAGGCACGTCACCCAGGGGAGATAACCCTTCTTCCCCCAAGTGAGCTACAAATAATTTTCAAAACATGTTAACACCTTTTATTTCCCTCAAGGCATCGTCGCGATCTCATTGTTTTCTCTAAGCACTATAGTTTCAAGTTTATTTTTAAACCTGCTAATCAAAAACCATGAGGCAAAGTTGAGAAAAAGCCTCGATTTCGAAGACACCTCTTGTGCGCCGATTTCCTGTTTGTAGCTTGACGGACGGTACTTCCTTCTTTGGGATCTTTCTTCAAGCCCTAGTAAGGCTGTTTATTTAGTGCATTTTAGGAACTATTTTGTATTTTTACGTTTCATTTTGTCTTAAATAATTCTCTCACAATACCTATATTTTTTTTATAATCTATGGTAGAAGCCTTAACTATGTGGAACTCCATCACTGGGAAAATAAAATTCACTACGTAAAATTCCACAGGAGAATATTTATTAACACGACCGGTTTCGAACAGAGTTAGTTCATCATCAGGTGAGTAAAGCAAGTAAACCAAAGCGTATATAGGCAACTAGAGCCAATAGGAGAGGAGGGTGGGGCTAGGTCATCAAATGGAAGAAGAGGTGG
>KZ308388.1:717312-747206 GCA_000376725.2 Ladona fulva | reverse complement strand
AGGAATTTATATACCAGAACGAAAGAACACAGACAATCTTTCCAAAACAACTCCCACGCCTCACACTTTGCCAAACACTTACTCGAAGAAAATCATCATTCTAATTTTTCGGCCACCCTCCTCCATAGTCAGTCAAAGGGGGGTAAATTGAACTACCTGGAACAACTTGAGATAATACAACACATACAATGTAATTACACTCTCACGAACATACATCTCTTCCCTTACCACTCCCCGCTTCTGTCGACAGTTGGTCTCCTTCCACCCCTACCTCCCCCTAATACACCCACCTCTTCTTCCATTTGATGACCTAGCCCCACCCTCCTCTCCTATTGGCTCTAGTTGCCTATATACGCTTTGGTTTACTTGCTTGATGTCTGGTGATCTGAAAACTAATAGATTACGACTAATATTGTACGATATTAACTACCTTTCTATTTTCTGTTCAATCTCTATCTTTTTCTATTTCTATCCTATCCTGTTTCTGTTTCCTATTCTATTTCTATCTTGGCTTATCAACCGTTCCAAAAAACCATCGCTAAAAGTTTTTACCAATGAATGGGAATTTTTAATAGTGGAAAGAAACCTTTCTTAAGTTGGTTAATTAAGATTCATTAGGAGGCTTATTCAGATTTAATCTAGTTCCACTTAGGATGTTGCCGAAGTCTAATTTAAAAACAGCATGTAGAAATAAAATAGGTCAATATTACAGTTTGATACACATATTACTTTAGAATTCTTGTTTTTCCTTAGTTTCTTTCTGTTTTTATGCCTTGTTAGCCTAAAAAACGACTTCATCAACATTATATGTTTTTTGAAAATAGATTGCGTCCGAGACAAAGAAGTTTTATATATATAGCCATACTATGATTTCTTTCGCCAGTGTTCTAGTAGGATTTTGCTGTACATCAATTAGATTCAAATTTATCTATCTTTGCTGACACAATCTACGAAATTTTAATTTGACGGATACAAGAATTTAATTTAGTACATAAAAGCGATGAAATTTATTTTTGTTCATTCCAACAGGTAAAAAAAACTTTGTGAATTCTAGGCCACCGTAAGTATGTACGAATCGAGGGTATACGCTTGCTCAATGGTGAAAATATATTTGCAGTGGATGATCCTATTCATTGCGTTCCATGCTTACTTTTCGATTCAGAGAAATATTCTTACGTAAAGCGGCAATGCGTTTTCAGTTGTAAAATAATTCCTATTTTATTTTTCGAAGCATAACTCTCGAAACGGGAAACTCTAATTCACTGCCCATGGTATCCTATTTGCTTGCTTTAGAGTGGAATTAATCTTCAAGCTCTACATTAGGAATGTTATCACTTAGGCAACTATTCGCCGTATTTGTGGACGGACTTGGACACTACGAAGAGTCTGCTTTTGTTCGCAGCGTAAATAATAACTGAAAATTCTGCTGCGCTAGCCCTTTATAAAATGGGATGATTTACTAAGGCTCGCTGCGTGTTTTTTACTCTAGTTATGTACTCTCCCTGCTGCACGCCTTTGTTGAATAAATGAAAATTTGTTACTCTTGCGGAGTTCACTGGTTCACCGTTTTTTCGCATTCGGTCGTTTCTCCTGATTTGTTGTCTCGTCCCTCCTCTCATTCTTTGGCCTTTCATCTTTCCAGTTGCAGCGTTCTTATTGAAATTAATCTCTTAAAGAGGCGCATTCATCGTCATGACCGTGTTTGCTCGCGTCAGATTACATTCCTCTCTCGCTTCTGCTCCCAAGCTGCTCCTCTCTTCCACTCCTCGAATCTCTGCCATCTCAGTTATTCATACAATTCTGAGAGTTGTATCGGCTAAAAGAGCTCGGATTTTCACAGTACCTTTATGAACATATTTATGATTTTGTATCCTGTATATCCGCGCTTTTCTGGATTGTATTAAAAATGAGGTTCACTGGATTGTACCCATTTTGGCCAGTGATATAAAAGGAGTATGGAGGGTCTTTACGGGAGCTCATTGTCTTTTTTTTAACCTCAATAGCTTTTAATGTAATAGCGCTTTGAACCATTCAAGGTGGAGATTAAACCCAAAGAATTACTGCGATGTAATTACGTGAAAGCCTTAACCGTCACGATATCATTGTTTATGTTCCCCACTAATATCCCATTAACAGCCATCTAGATTAAGTTAAACAAAGAAAGGATGATTTATGGGTTACGGTAAATATTTTAAGCTATCTTTTAGAAATAACGGCGATTTTTCCTAATCCATTTTGCGTGATCTCTTAAAATATAATTTCATCATCTTTACTTTACTCCAGGAATGTCCATTACCCACTTCAAAAGGTATTATCATAATAATAATATTTATTGATGCCCTGTGGCAGAAAGCCATCCAAGGACAAAATCAAAACATATCTAACAAATCCATACACATTTTCAGTGAAACCAAAAAAAATAATTATATGATACAGTTTAGGAAGTTATAATATATGTACAATTTAAATTACAATATACAATTGTATTACAGTGTTCGAAGATAGGTATAAAATAAATATTTAAATTGGTGTAAACTCCGTGCATTTCTTAAACTATTTGGTTGGGAATTCGAAAAATTAATGGCAGAGATAATAAAAGATCTTTGGAAATCGCCAGTTTTCTGTGCGGGGTAGTAGAAGTTATCGTCAGGAGTCCTTGTGTTCAGGCGGTAACTGAGTGATGGTGGTATTAAGTAGTGCTCAAAAAGGTAATTTCTTCTTAAGTGAGTCCTCAGCCAACCTAATTCACTTAAATATGGACTTACATGTTCGGTTTTCGTTACATCGAATATAAATCTTACACAAGAATTAACTAAGCGTTACATTCTAGTATTTAATATCTCAGGTAGAATGACAAGTTTTTTACTAATATGGATGGGTAAAAAATGCTTATTTAATTTTAATGCGTATAATGTAACATTCACCTTATTTGATATAGGAGATGCATGTTAAGTCCATGATAGTTTATTATTCATAGTAACACCTAAGTTTTGATCACGTATTATTTTACATCGGAGGAAACGTTTTTCGAATTTCAAGTCGACTCTTCCCTCAGCTTCTCTTTGCCGTCCCTCCCACGCGCTTTTTAAGAATCGAAGTATAAATTAAAGTTCGGTCCGCGCAATTCATTCATCCCATATTTTCTTTCCGAGAATGAATTTGGGATATTCGCATGCGATTGCGAGGAAAATTTACATTATTATTGAGTTTCGGTTATTTCGTATGTGCTGGCGCTATGAATATCTCGGTGCATGCTGCACGTATCATTTCATTTATTGGAACTTTTTGGTCCGATTGCCTCTCGAGAGCCTGGTTGGAATATCATCTAGGCTGTAGTTGTACGCTGCAGTCCAAAACTCGATTCCAAATGACTTTTTAAGGCGCAAAATTTATGTGGCTTGAAATAGTTCTGCGTTATCTTCCTGCAAATTTAGTTTACGGCAGTACTCAGAGGGGTTATTTATTTACCCTAAGTGACGATGGAAATTTGGAAATCCTCGTGCAAGTCTGCGATAGTGAATTATTTCAAGGGAATGAATTCTTTGTTGCCAGTCTTCGCTTCCTGGAAAGACCCAGTAAATTCATAATACTTGCATAAGTGTACATGCGATGGGACGATTAATCGGAAACAGAAATTTGTAAAATATTGAGATCAGATTTGAAGTGTTTTTAACCTAATATCCAGTTACAAAAAACGATTTTTTAGTTTTCTTTGTTTAAACCTCTAACTTTATTTTCTCGTACTAATCAGTTATAATTACTAATTTTCACAACTAGTAAAACAGCTCTGTAGTAACGACTAAGAATATTATTCATTTCTTTACTAATTATGAATTTATTTACGGATTCTTCTTAAAATTAATGAAATTTTTCATTTTTTTACTTCTCAAAATTCCGTTCTTTTTTGTTTTAGTTCCAAATAAAATTTGAATTGAGACAAATGATTTACATTGAATTGAATAAGGATATCCTACTCTATATTTAAGCTTTGCTATAAATTATTTTACCAAACGTTTTATTTATCAATATACTTTGTTAATTAAGTATTGGTTTCCCAAGTGAACGGTAACAAAAGGATGAATTTTAATCATAGCAGTAATCGGGAATCGTATCGGAATCGAGAGTTTATCGAAGAATCGGGAAATGTATCGGAATCGGTAAAAATTTTGGTATCGTCCATTCAATACTTTAAACATACGTTTATCCATTGAAGGCATTGTGTTTTAACTTTACAGATGGAACTCATATCCTGTCATAGACTTTTCTTATTACGGGACCCTTCATTGAACAGAAATGGAATTTCATATCAATTTACTCGTATATTTAGTAATTTTGCTTTTGCAGAAAGAAGTTGAAATAATTTTTTTTAATATATTCAATTTTACCATTAACTATGTAAGAAGTATAACATGACAGATTTTTTCTTCTTTATGAACACTGTAACCTGCGGTCAAATAAATAAAATATGTCCGAAAAGTTTTTATTTTGTATTCTTGGACTGATGCAAGAATGAAATTGAAACGGATCCAAGGATTAGTTTTATTCCTAGGGATTAAAGAACTCCGCTACAGCCCTTTTTATGGGTAAGGAACTTTTTGTTCGGTTTTGAAGTTGTGTTCTAGCGTCATGACCTGCTGTTTTTAAAATAAACTCTTCCCCTTTGATTCACCGACAGTTAGTGGAGACATGAAATAAAGATTCCTTAAGATATTTTCAAAGTCGTACATTTCCTCTAAAGCTGAGGGAAAGGGTGGATATCTGAAAGGAATAAAATGATTTTTGATATGCATGCAACACATTCCCTTAACCTTGCTGCTTTATTCCAATAAAAATTGTCAAACCCCACTGAGAACTGCTTCGTTACTCCTTTCGAATTCTTTTCAATTTCCATTTCAAAAACTTGGAACCCTCTTTCAACGTTAACCCGACCCCTTTTCAGCATAATTTTCGACGGCAAATAACCGCACCCCTCTTCCGCTAACAGAATTTTCAGTGAATGAATGAAATGTTGTGAAGGTTTTAAAGCACCCCCTCCCTTCCTGTTTCTTTATAACTCCGCTTTTATATTTCAGATTTTTCGAAAGCGCGTGCACATTATTTCGAGTAACCAATGAGAACGACATACGCCTTTTGTATCCAACAAATATACAGTATTTAGGTGCGGGCCACGGAGATAGATTTTTTTGTAACAAATTTCAAAGTTTTGCACTGAAGGGTAGGGTATGCTTTTGAAATTACTCCCAGTTGAATAAATATTTTCTCAAAGTTGTTTGTATTGTTTTCCATAGCTTGAGTATAATTTTATATTGCACTACTCATCTCCCTTCTTTGAATAGAAATATAACTTAGAAGGAGCTCAGTAGTAAAAAGGTATTCTGAGAATTAAATATTAGGTATTTTACATTAATTTATCCTCCTGTTGCTGTAGCTTTCAAGAGCATTTTGGTAATTGTGATCGAGATTATTAATCACTTTATTTTTACCTTTCCTTCCTTGTGTTTTACCATTATTTCTGTATTTATAATTATTGAGTTGTAATATCATTGCGCGAACTTAAAGCGTTAACAAATTTACAAGATATTTAAGCTCACTTGATCAAACACCTTGTAATTCCTTAGTCATTCGAACATTCTGAGATTGTGCTTATTTTTTACCAAGCATTATTTTCTAAAGAAAAGGAATATGACTATGTTAATACATTAGAGTTCTGAGAAAAGCTCCAAAAAGCCGTAGTTTGCAAGCATACAAACCGTTAGAAAATTTCATCCAGCGAGGGCTAGGGTTCTCCGTTGTCGCACTTAGCAAAGTATTATTCTCAATACTTTTTTTCGGAGAGAAGATAATTGCTAAAAACTGTAATGCAAACAATGTTTCTCGCTTAGAGGTTAAAATTGAACATCTTTTGCATAATTTGTTTGGGCACATTTTCTCTTAATTTCATGTTGCATTTTGTTGGTTCTCATATATGTCGACAATAAAAATTTTGAATTTTTTAAAGGTTGCTTTTGATGTTTAATTCATCGGTGTCTGTCATAAGGTTTTGATTTGACGCAGGAGTTAGAAACGGTGATTTACTTATGTCACTTCTATATTACGTGCCGAGGAGACGATGAGCTGGTTACGTTTAATTTTGAATATACTCCGTATCTAATCTCCTATTCCTTTTGTCCTTTCTAGGTAAGAGTCATTCCTCCGAGGTTGGATAATAAGGGAAATCGAGACTTGCAGAACGCAGGAAGGGAAGATCCTTCCATAGCAGATAGGCGTCCACTGCGTCACCACCACCCTATTGTCTCAGGAGAGGTCCACGGTTAGTTCCTGGCGCCGATAAACTTAGTCCCGCGAGCACATCTTACTCCCACACGGTATCTCTCGTGTTCCACTGCAGAGGGCACCTGTGTGATTCCGGGGAGGACGATAGTGACGTGTCAGGGAAAGGCGCGGAGCCATGGGCGTTGGAATGCCATGGGAGGGGAGGCAGAGGTGTAAGGAGCAAATGCGTTCTCTCTCCGGTCTATGTAGTGAGTGTATGCACTTTCCCAAGGGCCATCGCGAGCGTCACCAGAGCGTCCTCCACAAGGGAGTGGCAGGTGCTAGAAGTGGCAACGCAGCAGTCACTCAAATGCGAACGGTTTTTTCTCCGAGCGAGTCGTTCTTTGGAAAACCTGACCAACTCACGCTCATTAGTCCCCCACACCCTACAGTTTCAACGATGACATTCACGATTTGGGATTTCGTAAGAAGAAGAAAGTATTTCCCGGAGTGGCGAAGAATTCTGAAGGATGTTGTGAGACTCGGTTCTCACGTTTGTTTCTCTCTTTATACCGTGGCGCTGCTTGTCCGTAATAAGTGGCGAAAGGCGACATGTTGGAGCGATGAGGATGTTGTCATCGTGCGCAGGGTTCTTTCGACTGTTTCACTCTTCTTGCTCGTAGCTAAGGAGGCACACGTGTTTAATTAACTAATCTCAAGAGTAAGGCCTTTGAATTTATAACTTTATATTTGATTTTAATGAGAATGGAGTTGAATTCGCGAACAGTCGTAATGTTCGAATCTTATTTCTTCGCATTTCCCCCCTTTATTTGAGTAAATATTCTCTTTTTTCCCCTAATTATTCGTTTACAGATGGGTTTTGAAACGTACGCTCACTCGGTACAAATATTTCTTCTCCGAAACTTAATATCGAATATGAAATGAGTGCAACTAACCGAAAACCCTGTCATTTAGAGATGGTTCAACGTAGAGGGGCACGTTTCGTTAGCGGAGATTTCAGATTCGATAGCAGCGTTACGGCCATGATAAACTCCCTCGGATGGAGTTCACTGCGGGATAGAAGATATGAATACAGACGGAAGCTGTTCGATAAATTCATCAGCCCAGAATTTTCAGACGAGGTCGAAGACATCATAATTCCAGTTCAAAACGAACGCGATCTACGAGAATACGAGATCTATAAACCAAGCGATATAAGGAGATAATCGCTAGAACAGATAGCTACTTCTGGTCGTTTTTTCCTCGAAGCATTAGAGAGGCTAACAGGATAGATTAGGTACGAATATTTGGTGTTGATACACCCCCTGCCATACGCCAATCGGCGGCTCGCAGGGTAAAAATCTAAATCTACATTTACGTATCAAAAATTATTCTTTTCGTAACCAAAAATTAAGTTTTGTTTTGTGTAACGGAGAGCTTATTATTCTTTTTGGATGAATAGTTTTTGCGGCACATCTAGGCATTTGTTCTTGTGCTTCTTAAAGTTCTACTCGGACATTGTAAAAATAAGGTACAAAAATTCAAGATAATTATTCCAGAACATTTATAAAAAGTGGGAATCTATTTAAATGGATCTCCCCCGAGTGGTTGGTAAAAATTGTCCAGATTACAAGATTTGAGAACTCTTCTGTATGGTTGCAATGTTGATCGGATTGTTATAATTTGGAGAGGTTTTCAATTATCATTTCCTTTCGACATTTTCCTTTCCTTTCTAAATCAAATATTCGATGAGAGTTGCCTGAAAACTTATATTATTTCCAGTGGTCAGAATAAGTTCCTTTTTTAAGTATCGCAGTATTAGCAAAGAAAAGATTTCCTGTAGATTCTTTTATCATCCAATCCGTCGTTTATTTTCATAAAATACATCGACCAAACATCTATCAAAAATATGCGAATTCGTCTCAGATATTTCAATTGGGTACTGCAAATATAGTTTTTATACATAGAGGTTAGGTGTAAGAGAGGCCCAATAAGGGTGAAATAAATATACATATGCGTTATATATTAAGCAGACTCTTAAAGTCATGATTAAATTTTATAAGGAACATTTTACTCGGTTAATTTTCTTTTTTATATTATTATGACGGAATTAGACGGAAAAGGAATGGACGGGTTTTAAAAGAAGTGATTTGGTAATCATAACTGTTATTGATCTATATCGCCCAGTATACCAGTTGGCGAAGCACACCTCCGACATCAGTAATAATGCTATAGTATAGTACTAGTAGTATTGTTTAAAGTGCTTCTACAACTTATGTCATTTCACAATCATAGTCTCCCGCCGGGAATCGAACCCGGGACCGCTTCCACCAGAGGCGAACGCGCAACTCACTTCCCTATCCGGGAGCTTATCAATAATGCTTTATTTTCAGTTAAATAACTGCGTGTTGATAAAGGTATTCTTTTTAGCCGTGGCTTTCAAATCGAATATAAGTGAAGTTATTCGCAAAGATAATAATCTCTCCTCGGGTATTGATCAGCACTAAGCGGTTAAGGTACGTGCAAACATTGGGACATTCGAATCCCATTAGTCTTTCAGTTCATCTAAAAACCGGGAGTTCAATCGATTAGTTATTCCACCGAAATCTTTTTTTACCCCCTGGGTAAGCACTCTTTTGCATCGTGCTTTTCCAACCCCTTATCCTTACCCTTTAAGTCGCTTTTCGTGTTCATACGCAAATGATTTCAAGTCGTCAAATCTTGCATACGCGTGCCCTCACAAACGCTTCTCGTTACTGAGAGATTCGGTTGATTATGCTCAGAGGAGCAGCTCCTCCTAGAAGGAGCTTCTTCTCATACATTTCGGGGAATAAGCGTTTCCCATTCTGGCTTAGAATATAGGACGCCCCTGTGGGTTGCCTTTTGGGAAGTAAAGGGGGTCTTTTGGTGAGTTTGGTCCATCCGACGAGAACATCGCGTCCGTTCCGCTTCACAGCATCTTGGATGAGGTCAGTGATATTGGGATTCTGCCACCGCTCTCTTGACCCTTTATTTATCGAGGAATGCATTTTACATGAGAGGCTTCTGTTATGAGCTCCTATTAAACACTGCGATGAAAAGATAAGGTCATGCGGAGAGTAGATGAGGCGCCTTCTATGTGATCATAATTTAGGCATAAAAGGTTAACGTTAATTCAGGGTCCATAGTAGTTATGTCTCAAGTTAATTTATGTTACGCTTGAAATTCTCAAACGCAGCTGTTTAGAATCGTCCATTTACTAAAGTTTAATTTAATGTTAAGGATTCTAATAGTTTTTTCCGTCAACTTATTCCTCCATTGTGTTGTAAATATAATTTTATTAATATATCGAGAAAGTCTTAAGCTGACAGTCATAGAATTATCATCTTACACCATCATCGTTGTCACTTTCGAGAATACCTATTCTATCCGAGATTCTTTATTTCTTTCCTCTGGTCTTTCCTTGCATTTTCAGATGAATCCGAATCTTTAATATCTTTCTATCTTTCGTCCGTTTTGTATGTGTTTTCCAGTTATGAAGATTTCTTCCGAAGTATTTCGGTTGGATTTTTTCTTTTTTTCCCTTCTATACTTTATTTTCCTTTACCATTACTTCCTGAAGATAAAAGGGCAATGGGTTAGATTTAAGGGAATACCTCAATATCGCCCTTAATATATTTGTGATAATAATAATAGTAATTTTATTTCAATATTTATTACTACCCTTACAAACATATTAAAATATTATATTAAATCAATTAATCAATCAAGGTTTATTACAGAGAACCTATTACAAAAATAGAACTCTAGTCCTCCTGAGTCTGGGAAGACTCGTCAGGAAGTGCCACATTTTACTACAAAGACAAAATAGGAAATATATACAGTATAAATAATAGAATAGTATAAGCAAAGAAACATCCACAAACAAATTACATTAAATACTGCAAATTAAGAAAACATATATACAATAATCAGTGATAAACTACTTATAATTCATCACAATAACACCAGTGATATTCTACAATATTGTGAAATGTCAACAAAACATAGATCATACAAGATACTACATGTAGTTAAAATCATAACAACAGGATAGCCAATAAAAAGTTTCATACAAAGAAAATAACAACTAGAAAGGATAAAAACAAATACAGACACTGCAGGTTTAGAGTAACAACATATCTGATTAATCTAGTGATCTTAATAATAATAATATCGTAGTGTCACAGTACTCTTTATCGCATTAATCGTCAGGCTATAAGGAATGCCACACTTATGTGTGAGCTCAATTTATTCTTCGCTATTCTCCAAGATATTGAAGCGAATCTCTTAATATTTTTTTTTCTCCTAGATATTCTTAGTGGAGTCCTCATTCTAGTTATTTGCTTGGGATTCAAGTCCATGCTATGATTCAATATTTCTTAAAACCATTTAGTAATGAGGTATTTATAATAAATGCTTAATCAGATTATTTCATATAATATGATATAAGTATGCTGTAATACCTCGGCTAAGGAAGGTAATTCGTTCCGAAATACCGATCGTAAGTAGTGATGCTATTAGCTGTGAGATCAATGAATTTATGTATCACGTCCAAAATCTTTCATATCTTTTCTGATAATCAAGAATGGCCAAAATCCTTGGGCATTTTGGGCTATTTGGTTTCATAGTACTTGTGTACTAGTGGTTTCATAATTCTCGTGTACTCGTTGCTTCATAGTGCTCAAGTACTCGTACTCTCTTCCAATAGAACATTCGTTTGCCGATTAATTCACTTCGTCACCTAAGCCCGCAAGAAATTATAAGGAATAAAGATATTTTAGAGTGTCTATTTAGCATAGGCGTCACTGTTATTATAATCAAATTATAATTTGTTATATATGGTTAAATAACTTCGCAATTTGTATGTATTCCGGAATATCCTGTTTCTGAAATAATTCTAGTGTACTAACTTTAGTTTATGATATCTTCATAGTAATACATCACTATCTTTAATCTGCGACCGGAAGAAAATTATTTCTGGAACTGTAATGGAAAAGACTGCTTTGGCAGCGTTAGGACTCTATGAGTGAGAAGGGGATGGAAGAACGATATTTCACCGACCACAATATTAAAATACGTTGGTAGGTAAAAGCTCATCTTGTCCTTGTACCTTTTTGGGAGGCTCTTATTGGTGTAGTTGTGGTCAAAATTATCAAAAGGTCCTCTGCCCTAAAAAAAGTTTAGAAATTACGGTTCCTTGCAAATTATTTGTTGAATATCTGCCTTCCGTTTAGACCAACTACGCATTTGGGTGTTCATCAGACTTCTGATATTCCGCGCGATGTCCCTCGCAGCCACTAATAGGCCTCTTTGTCTACTCCGCCGCTATGCTGCGCCCCTCAAGGGCTTTCCCTCCAAGAGTTTGTTCTTTGTAATTTTTTCCTCTTTTCCGTTGCCGTTTTTTTAATGCAGTCTGGGAACCTAAATATATCTCGTAGGGAGAGGCGTTGACCTCTAGGAAAGGGGAAGAGCGACGAGCTGAATGGGGAAGGTGTTTTCCAAGTCCACGCAAAAATTGGAATGGAACCCCTACTATCTGTCACCAAAGAGTGAATATTATAGAGGGCGAATATTTCTTAAAATAACACAGTAAGAAGGCGATCCGTGCGCTGTGCGGCAAAGATCATTGCGCATACGTACTTCTTGAAAAAACTTTTATTTTATAATACTTTTTCATGTAAAATAGAGGGTGTTGTAAAGCGAATGGAAGCTGTAAAGCTGCCTACTGACAATCTCAATGCTGCGGAAAGTTTACAATAACAATTATTATCATAAAAGATGCAGGAAATTATCCAAAAGATGCAAGTCATATTATTCAATTATGTCGAATTAATCATACCTTCAATCGATCGAACTTTCGAAGGAATCGATTCTTTTCTATCGATCGATCGAGCTAATAATTTTGTAATTATCATCCCTCTTCAGAAGAGCTCTCTTCACTTGCGGCGGAGGTACGTGAAGTTTAGTGTTTGAATGTAGGCTATAGCCGCGGATAACTAATCTCTTGAGGCTAAGGAAGGAATCTCAAGGGGAGAGCGCCCTCAAAGAAGGGGAGTGTCTGAGTAATTTATGGAATTAATTATGTAGTGAAGTGGCGTTACCGAGGAGGATACTAGGGAATTTTCAGAGCAGTCTTTGTGTCGGTGAATTTCGTATTAATTTTATTCGGGATTGGAAGGGTTTGTTTCCTCACGAGAATATTTTCGCGAGAATTTTAGGAAATATTTGATTTTATTTGTGGGCTAAGAGGAATCCTCGGAGAGAAAAGTAAACATCTTTCCGTGGATCTAATCTGTTGACTTGCTGGTTTAAGTAGAACAGGCGAAGACAAATTTTCCTTATATTCTTTCTTCCATTACTTTTGGAAGAAACGTTTCAGAATTTTCAATTATTACTCTCAATCGATGAGAAATATTAGCGGTTTGAGGGACACAATCAGGTTAAATTTAATATTTACACTAGGGGAGAAATCCGTTGAGGAGATAGAATCCTTCTATTGAAATTGAATACTTAATTTTTTATTGATTGATAGCTCACGAGCTGAAGAATGACATGATTGGATTATTCAGTAGTAGTCTCGAACTATGGAAGATAGCGATGAGAGATCGAAAAATGTTAGAACTCCATCTGTATGACTCTCGTTTGCAAATACGGTCAAGGATCGTTCACTCGGAATCGATGGTGGAATTCACTGTGAAAATAAACGGGTTAACGTTCTCGAATTCCTAATCTACAAGTCTTGAAATTTTAATACGGTTCGGAATAGATAGGCGAGTTTTGATCGATGTCTTAATCCGCTTGAACTTGAGCATGAGTTTTTTTTCGGCGCATGAAAAGATCCACTTGGGCAGAAAAAATCGCAAATATAATTAAGGATGGCAATTTTTTTACCTGGTAACTTCCGCAAGAGTCACGCCGATGTTTTTCAATCTTTATGAATTTGAGTTTCTCTCGGAATCCGTTTCAGAATTGCGTACTTGTGAGCATGAAGAGTAGAATTGCTCGCCGAAAAGGAAATAATTTTAGGATACGAGAGTTGTGGTTAATGAACTTCTCGTCACTCTTAACTTGAGTTGAAGAAAGATACTCTTAGCTCATTAAATACATTTCATTTTGCTGATATTTTATCTATAAACTTTTAGATCGTTCATTACCTTCAAAATTAACCTAGTGGTAGTAGAATAAACTTAATATGCGAAGACGTTACCTCGTGGAAGGCTATAATAATGGAAATAAATGGAAGTGTACGAGACGTTTATTTCTATTAGTAGTTGTAACATTCTCAAAAGTGCTTCGACAGCTGAGGTCGTTCCGCGCGTGGATCCCAGGAGTCGAACTCGGGACGGCTTTCACCAAAGGCGAACGCGTTGCTCACTTGGCCTCCTGAAACCCAAAATTATTATGAAATATTATATTAGATACGATAATCTGCATAAGAATAGAGAAATGATTTCATGAAGCGTATTAACAGTCCTGACTGCATGTAAACATAACGTGGAACACTTTAGCGGAAGATTTTTATGTTCGGATTGCGAATTTTTCCCCTTACAAACACCCTACATAACAAACACAAGAAAGGAAGCTGGGTTTATGATTTTTAGTACTATTTGATTACCATATATTAAGGCCTACGCAAAATACGGTCCGCTTTGCTTCTCAGTGCGACCTGCGAAGTGTCATTGAAATTATAACTATTACAAATATATGTCAAAAATTTGTATAACAATATTTTTATCACAAATTCGTCGTAAACGCAATTTAAGTTAAACCCCAAACTTTTATTTCTGCAGCGATGCCCTTATTAAGGGAATGTGTTATTTGTTTATTTTATAAAACCTTATGATGGCTGTTAAATTTTCAGTTACGGGGATACAACCTTATTGCAAGGCTAGACGGTGATTTGGCATCGATTCCGAGCTGGGATTCAAAACCCTGGGAGCTGAGTGTCTGCTAAAACATAAGACAACATATATTTTTCATAATAACCAATCTCTACGGTAGAGCGAGTATTTTATGAATGAATTTACTGTAGAAACCTTCCGCAATTTATCTGTCTGGTATGTCTAACTTGATATGGATGTCCAGCACAATCAATACTTGTCTGTTGTTTGGGGCAACTTGGATTCTTATAAACACGATTCCATCAGCTCTAGAGCCAATCTGTTGTATGTTTGCCGAAGAACGTCGCCGTAGCTTTACTGATAAAATAGATTTTAAAGTATACCTTGTAAGCACGAGGTTTTCTCATCGGTTTTTCATACCGATCGTGGAGGGAGGGTTCTCAAGGTATGCATCCACAGCAATGTCTCGTCATGCATCTCACGCGAATTTAATATTTGAAGCATGGTGATGCGGAGAAAGCGTTTTAAATGAAGAACAACACGGGAGCACTTCATCTTGCACGTGTTTCGATCCCTCCGTGACTACGCCTAGAAGCCTCGCTGAATCTCATCACAGTTACGTGCTCTTGGCACTCCGTTTTATCTCGAGCTAGGCAACGTTGGCAAGCACTTTTTGTTATTTCGGTCCCCTTTTTAGATAACGCTTACATTCCGGCTTTGCTTTTCGCGAAGTCCTCTGACATACTTTACCTTGAATGAAGGGGACAAGGAGGCGAAGGGGGTGCACGAAATAAAATACGAAAGTCCTTTTCCCTCGACTTCCTCCGCCGTCTTTGAGGCTAAAAGCACGACGCGAAACAGCAACGAGGAAGGAAAACACTCGAGAGAACAAGAGGGCGAGAAAATAAAATTAAATAGGAATGGCGTAAAGGAACTTGTGTGATTTGTATCCGACTTAATTAAATTTCGCGAAAAGGAAGTCTCTTTAATTAAAGCATGGGTTGAGGGGATCATTGTTCTTTCGAGTGAGGATTCGTTTACATTTGTTTATATTTCACTCCTGAGATTCCAGTCCGAAATCCGCGATTGCCGAGAGTGGTTGGTATTTTTTATTGGGGACGTTTCTCTTGGTATTTCCCCGCCATCATTTGTTCCGCTGCCGATGGCTATTTTGCGGGTTCGGTGGCGATAATGTTTCGACCGATAATCGAGTGCCATCGAAAGTTATGGGCCTATTTTATTGGAAGTTAAAAGTCTGGGAACCTTCGGCCCTGGTCCGAGTAACCTCTTGCGGTTCTTATACAAGGTTAAATGCGGGCGGAAAGTGCTAATGTAACTGGGGTCACGGGGATTCGATTTTTCTCCGTTGCCTGGCGACATACTCCAAACACAGACCATCGCTAGTCGAACGGTCATAGCTTCCTTTCGGTTCGCCAACCGCTTACCCTCGGTTTTACCGCTGAAGCTCATTTTATATCCAAATTAATGCTCCTCTGTCTTGATTTAAAGTGCTATCTCTTTCGTTATGCTGTGCGAAAATGTTTGTTTATGAATGTTGCATAGTTAACGTTTGATTTAGGGTATGCATAAAATTAGTACGTGCAGAAAATTTCGGTTAATGGATTAGTAATGGCTCTAATAGCGTCCTTTTATTGCGGTTCATCGGAGGACTGGAAAAAGACACAATTAGTTGATACATACGTAAAAATTACATGATAGGTACTACGTACTCTAAGAAGGGAAGACTTTCATTCGTTAACGATCAGTACAGATGGTACGAATTTTTTCTGAGTCATGGACATGCTTTTGTTGCCATGAAGGGTTATTTTTTACATTAATTGTTAAGGATTGATTTCTTCGGTAACGTTTTATTTCCTGTATGTGTTCTTGTGGTGCTCTATGTAACCTGTTGATGATGAAAACGTCATTTACATCAAAGAAGGAAGGAAGGAAGCGTGTTACCTGTAATCAGGCTTGTTCACATTGAAACACACGATGACATCAGGAAATTATAGGTGTTACCGAGGCAAAGACTTTGAAATGCGCAAGGAGAAGGGTGACTTAGTACGTAAAAGCGTGCACCGAGGAAAAATCGCAAGGAAAAACGGACTTGGAAAAGGTCTGACAGGACCGGGACTCGAACCTGGAATCTTCCACCTTCCCGGTGGATGCTTTATCAAATTAAGCTATCGAACCAGAACATTCTCTCATTCCCGTCTCAACAAAGTCCTAAAACTGCAAGAGAGAGGTCCCGGTCACGTTCCTCATGTTCCTCATGTTCCTTGGGAATTTTGTAAGGATTTAATGCATACTCAGATTAATGAGAAAGTCATCAACGTCCAATAATCATTGGCACTATTGATTTTATTAAATGTTATATAAGGTACAAAATAATATTTACTTTTATTAATAAAACTGTGCTTTGGCTAAATACCTAAGTTATTTATCGAAGAGATTTCAGTTCTCATTGGGATTGCTATAAAATTCACGTTCCTCATGTTCCTTGGGAATTTTGTAAGGATTTAATGCATACTCAGATTAATGAGAAAGTCATCAACGTCCAATAATCATTGGCACTATTGATTTTATTAAATGTTATATAAGGTACAAAATAATATTTACTTTTATTAATAAAACTGTGCTTTGGCTAAATACCTAAGTTATTTATCGAAGAGATTTCAGTTCTCATTGGGATTGCTATATAATTCATCGCGGAAGCTAATGCGTTATTGATAAGAGCTGCTGAATGGCGTACGCTTACTCTATTCATTTTTTACTGCTCTATCCGAGAGTAAGAATCTTTAGCAATATTTCTCGTTCGATCGGTCTATAAAGAGTTATTACTGCCCAAGGCTGGGATGGCGGAATTCTTTTCCTTTTGTTGGCAAATCATTACTTTGAGTCATGATCGTGCCAAATCCTTCCCTCTTCACTCGCAAATTTTTCTCAGAAATCGGACACTTTGATCTTACAACTTATCGTTAGGGGCGAGAGATTTCGCGCTCAATTTTTCACCTTTTTTATTCGAGATTTTCAGTCATTGTCATCTTCGCCGCCTGTTTGAAACTCTAGTGACAACCAAATCTCGGAAGGTTCTTTGCCGAAAAAAGAAAGAAAGTAAACTTTCTTGTCGTAATACCTTCAGTTTCTTCTTGTAAACGATCCATCAGCGGCGATCTTTATACCCGGTCAAACAGACTTAGCTCCCAACCTTCAGTCAATCCTTTGGTCCTACTTGGTGTTTTCCTTCGCAGTCTTCCCCTTCTGCTACCCTTTCATCCCCCTTCACCCCAACTCTTCCTTCTGTAGCGGCTTTCCATCCGTCATCTACTCAATACAGCCTATTCCCCACTCCCCCATTTCCCCATACCCCGCCGTCTTCAGCATCCCCTTTTGTTGTTCGTTGCATTATATCTCGACAACGCTTTTTCTCTTCCCCGAAGTTTCCTCCACCCCCCCTCTTTCTGTGACGTTAGCCCGGCTCTCCATGTCTTCCATCCCTTTCATTCCTGCTCCTCCCCATTCCCTATCCTATTCTCTCCTGGTGGTGGATTAGGTTGTATCCAGAGGCGTCATGGGATAAGACGAGCGGGAATGGATAGAAAAATGAGAGAAGTGGATGTATAGGTAGAGGAAGGAAGAAAGCGGCGCGATAAAATACTACGGTGTCGATGCAAAGAATGCCAGAAGAGAAGTGCGGACATGCGGAGGATACGAAAGCGGGTGATAAAGAAGCTGGAAAAGGGAAAAGTTAGATTAGAGAGATGAATGGAGGATGAATTTTGGTGAAATTGGGTGGAAAGCGTCACCTTTTCATTTATCCATTGATGACGATGTTGGATATAAAATGATAGTCGTGTCGCTTATGTAAACTAAGGAAATTATTTTTATTATTTAAAGCTGATGGTGAATATGGCAGATTGACGTCGGGATTTATATTCTTGGAAAAAGTTCGCCTTCGCACGTAACGATAATATATCAACTTCTTTCTTGACACCAGTAGCCCTTCTTTCTATTCATGTTGCCATGGTCCTAATTCCTCTTTTTTTGGTCGCCACAAAATTAGGCTCTTTTTCAAATAATGGCCCGGTGTTAAACTCGCAGTATCTCTGGATCTTCGTTTGCAAGTTCTTAGAGTAAAGTAATATTTTGCATTATTTGAGAGGACATTAACGAGTTCTAATTAAATGGTTTAAGGCCATAATCTTGCCATGAAAATTAACTTTAACTCGCTACTGATTTGGTATATTGCTTCTAACATAAGTATGATTTTTTACGTAATTAATTACATTAATTAATTATAATATTTGATTATGATTTACAGAGTAAAGCGTAGAAAATATCGGAAGATTATGGTTTCAGCAAAAATACAAAACTAAGAAAATGTATACATGAGAAGTTTTGGAAACGATTTCGCAGTGAATTTATAGTAAAAGTACTTGGTTTGAGGTGGTAGAAAGAATGTGAAGAGTACGAGGATAGGAAGGTATTATATTAATGGAAAAAGCCGTTTGAATATTCTGCATAATCCTCAAATAGAGAAGTGGAAAATTAAGATGAGGAAGTGGATTACAAGGGGAGAAGTAAGAAATGAAGACCAGGAAGAGAAGGGTGGCTCCTGCGAAAGAGGTGTAAGACTTTCCAACGGGATATATAGCTCAAGGGATAAAAGCTTCAATTTTTTATCTTTTCGTCTTTTTCGGGCCGCGGACGTATTTCCTTCTATCCTTTTTGTTAACAACACTTCTGATTTTTTTCTGGGAACTGACAGGCTGCAGCTCTCTTACGCCTCCACACCTTCCGTCGACAATGTGAGGAGCATATTTCCGCCGTCGTTTGTGGATTCACAAAGAGTCCCTCACTTCTCCTCTCTCGGGAGAATGCTCCGGAGAGAGGTTTATGATCTCCGTTGGCAGGCAAGATCTAAATCGGAGAAAGTTACCCAAATTATTTTCCTTTCGAAGGAGAAGGGATAAATTAGCTGGTTATCAACTTGAGTCTTATAACGGAAAGTGGTGGTTTTTGTCCCTGTAATGACTCTCGATAAGTTTAATCGCGCCTTCAGAGAGCAGATCTCTCATTGTGAAGTTTCATCAGATAAGAAACCCGGGTCAATGGAGAAGTATTTCATTCTTAATATTTCAAGTCAACTATATGCTTCGGAAAAAGAATAAAGAGAGTTATCCCATCATATTTCCACAAAATAGGGAAATTTTGTTTTGTTTGTTTTGTTCGGTTCATTTGGAGCTTTCAAAGAGTTCTTGAGGACTTTCTGTAATGAAATATTGTAATGAACAATGGAATTGACTGTGGAGGAGACTTTAAGTTCTACTGAAATGATCAGTCCGCGCTTTTTACCATAACTGATTCGGTCTAAATTCTGTTCGAGTATATTTAAGATTTTATGTAACGCCTTAATACGATTCCGCGAATTCCGTTTTTGTTATTTTCAATTTATAATGGGAGACGATTCCGATTGATGTATAATCAGTTGCTTAAAGCTCCTTTCAATATCCTTGTCTTTGTTGCTTTTCATAATTTCTTCATATTATCTTATTCTTATTTTGCCTGGTTTTTACGTAGATTCGTTCAGGTTACGTTCCTCCTCCCAGAATGTCGTCATTTTCTCCTTGCTCCCCTGCTTTTCCCTTTAAAATTTTACTTTTATACCACCCTCGCTCTTTGAACCCTTCTTCCTTTTTTGTGTTTTCTTTTTTGTCTCATTATTTCCCCTCCCACTCACATTTGCATTCTTGTCAGACCTCCACTCATAGCTATCTCCACATTTTCTATTTTTTCGCTTCTCTTATCTCTCCTCCTAATTTCTCCAATTAAATTTCTCCCTTCTGCTTTCTCCGAGTTTCTTTTTGTCTCCCTTTTGCATTTTCCATTTAATAAACTCATCAACTTACCCCTAGAGTTAAATAAAAAGGACACCATCCTTGTTCTACGTTGATCTAATAAGGCCTTGTTTTCATACGGGAGTATATTTTTTCGTTTCCATTAACAGCCTCTCGTCTTAAATTCACAGCCGTTATTTCCTCTTCGAATCTCTCTTTTTCCGTACAAATGCTCCTTGAAATTCGCCCCCTGGAAAGGCATGTGAAGAGACAGGTCTCAGAGCCAAGGAAAGTTAACCCTATATCGTTTATTTCCAATTCGCGGATAATCGTTTCGCTTTTGTTTCGCTCAGGAGGGATTTCATTTTCGCGCCGCGTGAGGCGTGAACTGCTGGAGATGGATGGTTTTCTTTTCTCTGCCTATTTGGATTGTTTCGGAGTCGGTTTTTGTGCCGGAGTGACTGTGAAGCCAGACTCAGAGTGCCTTTCTTTGGCATTTCCAGCGGTCGCGTTTTTCTTTTGTTTTAACGAGTTCGCGATGCTTCCTTTGGCGCAATCCATTTTCCTCACTTCGAGAATTTACTTCGTTTGATTGTGGCGCCGGGATGCCTAAAGCGGAACAATCGGAAACACAAATGTACTTTGAAGGTAAACCAATAACAAGTCTTCCTTGTCTGACATTTATATTCCCCCTTTTCTTTCTTCTTTTGATTTTTTACTTGCATACGTAAAAATTTAGTTTATTCTTGCGTTAAGTAATCAAGAATATACATAAGTTTGGAATAGATATGTTATTGTTATATTTACAATCGGTTTCTAGATTGTTCTTCCTTCCGCTCATGAGCAGTCACGCATTATTTCCTTGCTGCAAAAGTATCTCTTGTGCGAAAAAAGAAACATTTATCTGTTCTGGCATCAAACTATTTGATTCAAAGATGAAAATAATGTAAAATAAGTGAATATTTGGCTACTGTTTTGTGAAAATGCGCTGTAAAAAAATGTAATTGAAATTTGCATTTGACATGCGATTGTTAACCGTTTCATTTCGCCTCTTTAATTATTCTTCCGAAAATTTGTTTTTATAAGCTTTTCATACGTCATAGTACTTCAGAATTTGAGTGGCCTTTAGGTTCATAGCGATTTTCGACCATCAGATATACGATTTTGGAATAAATATTTTGCAAACAAAATACTTTCTTAATATATTTAACTATCAAGATTTTGTTTTTCTATGCGAGTGAATAAGGTGAAATTCTGAGCTGACTGAAGATCTGATAATAAACACAGAAAGAGGACTTGGAACTCTCAGAAGTCACTCTATCGCAAAGTTCGTTTTTAAGTCGATGTGAAATTTAAACGTATTATTTTTCATCACGTTTAATTTCCCAGCAATAAATGAGTATCTATATGATAATCAATTCGCAACAATAACGACAATACATTACCGATATCGTTGCATACTTATTCAATGAATTAGTCTTTTAACAAAATCTTCATATGTATGTACGACTGGCATGCTCAACCCCAGTTTCTAATAGAAAAACTTCGTAGCCAGTCGTGGAGTAGAAAAAGTTTTCGATGAAATTGCCATCTTCACTTGCATAAATCATTCGAAATGGGAAATTTGCCGCCAACTTCCATTTTCACCAATAAATGTCGAGGAGGAAGTTAAAATTTAAAATTACTACCCCTAACGTTATTCATTTTCAAGAGTGTATGGCATAAGATGAAATATTCATTTATCGCCGCGTTGAAAGTAGGAGCAAGAAAATCCGTCTGTAATTGGTTTCTAGATTTGCATCCATGTTGATTAAGTTGTATTCAACTGTTTTTTGTATTTCTGCTCCGAATCTTTCTTTTCCGTTTTTATGACAACTAATTTATATTCTTTCCATTTGATTATTTATTTAGGGAGTATTTGAGCTATCAGAGGCCCCAGGCGCAAAGGTCAGATCGAGGTCCCCAACTAGGAATTATGAGCAAAAGTATTTTCATAAAATTACACAAATATACATCCGATAAATATCTCAGTCGCTTTACTATGGCAAAAATAAGTTTTGAATTTCAATCCGTAGAATTTCTATGAATTATAATGAATATTGGAAATATATTCTATAAACGCAGTATGTAGACTTAACCTTAACAAAATATAAAATTCTTTCTGGTAGTAAAAATCCAGAACAATTTTTTATTGAGAATTTAATAGCACCGTCTAACTGAGGCCCCGATATGATGAGGATGCTAGCGCCTATTGCAACTAATTATAAATCCGTCCCTGTTGCCATTCTACGACTTAGTTTTGCCTTTGAAAAATTATTTTTATTAATGAGTTTTCGAGTTTCGGGTTTCGCTCTGCTAAAATTGAATCTAGTTTTAACGGGCGATGAATTCGGATTATAACCGATTTAATTCTTTTTGGTAACGGATAAGTTCCTCATTCAATATATTTCCATGGAGAGGAAATGATGATTTTTGTTGTAAAATCGGCGTAAAGTCAATTTTGTGTGAATAATGCAGTTTTTCAATACTAAGCGTGTCATCCTGAATTGTTTTTATTTCAGTCTCATGAATATTTCCATTTTCGCGAAAAGTCGGCGCATATTTCATGCAAGATACATTAAAAGCTCCTTCGTAACCATTTCTGTCTGTATTCGTGTTGCAAAGACAAGGGCAGTGCGCTTAGAGCCAAAGCAATAACCATCAGGAAAAACGCAACCGATCCAAAGCAGTATTTCATCTCCCTCCTCTCAGAACTTCAACTCGTTCGAAAAATATTAGCGCGGGACTTGCACGAGAGGGGAAGGACTACGAAAACTCAACGAAATCGGATTTCTTTTTGCGAATTTTCAATGCATCACTGCATACGTCTGAGTTCATCTCTCTCCCTTCCCCCATCCATCCCCTTCGCGTGCATCTCGAGTTATGGAGTCTTGAGCTTTTCATCGGTCGGTGAATCCCTCTTTTACCCCTCCCGCATTTTTCCTTCATTCCCCCTTTTTATCCCCCCTTTCCTTTTCCTTCGCTCCGATCCAAATCCCCGTTAAAAAAATCAAATCCGTCCCCTTCCCCGTAATCTTCAATCCACCGCCTCTTACGCCCTGGAAGTCGACTTCCCAGCCGCCTTTCGCTCCCCATATCTCATCCGCCTCCCCTTTCCTTCTGTGTACACAACATCCACGCACTAACGCACCCACTCCTACCTCTCAGAATTGGCGCCCTGGGATATCTCGAAAAGAATTGAGCGTCGTTTTTGGACCGTACCTCATCTTTTCTCACTTCTCCAACCTATGCCTTCAGTTTCTGTTGATCGATCGTGCAACGTGCAAGTTACATCGCGAGGCATTATTCTTGCAACGAACCAGATACTGGTACATTCCGCGCTGTTCCTAGTTTGATTCAATGGAAGAGAGGTAATCTTTCGCCAAATGTTTCATGCGCTCTGGCGATCACTTCCCGGGAACGATGCATTTGTGAAATAAATAAAGGTGCGAGTTTTCCCCTAGTTCGTTGCGTGTCGGATTTCCACAAAATCTCGCCTGTCAGTGAGTTTTATTCCTCGTTTATTTCTTTCAGTTATTTTCCAGGCTTTGAAAGGATTCCTTATGGTTACGGCTTATCCATCTCCCACGCGCTTTTGATAACGTGTAATGCAAGTTAATTTGGGCCCATTTACGTTTTAGTTTTCTTTTTCTCCTTTCTTTTCTGTACCCAAAAATTCCCTTTACCTTCCTCTGTTAGGGTATTAAGGCTACTTAATCCTTTCGTCGCCGGAATCTGCGACGTGCGGTTTTAATCCACTCCTGGAATCCTTTCTCCAAAAATACGGAAAATAGAAAAGAGGAAAATACATTTTTCGAGTCGAACTACACTTTGCCTTAATTTATCCTGGCTTTTGTCAACATTTTCCTTGGAAATTCTACTACCCGAATAGTCTTGAAATATTCATTAGTATCAACGCTACATGTATTAGTCGCATTAGAGAGTGAAAATAGGTGCAAAAATAGGCGAGCTAAATAATCCTTCTTCATTGTAATTATCCTAATTATGTATATGGTAGACGATAACTTTGAGGAATTTCGTAATAACCTAATGAAAAATAGGAGTCAAGTTTTCACTAAGAAACTAGATCCTGCATTTATAAACTTTGCGTATTTCACAGGTAGGATAGATTTATTTAATATAAAATTATAATTCTATTGTTATATTATAATAATAGAATAATTCAATAAAATATATATTGTTGACGCATAAGCATATAATTGAAACCAGTTGCCTTCTTATTATCTAATATCTAACCTAAAACCATTAGAAAGTTAGGAACGATTAGCCTGATGATGTAAGGAGACTTATGAAACCGGTTGCCAATTAAAATCTGTGTGGAACTTACAAAGTTTTTCTTTCAAATTAGGAACGATTGTCCCTGTGAGTAGATTTCTGCGTTTTAACATGGCAGTGAATGTATGCATTCTACGGCCTGATAAATATTATCGTTTGTGGGTGTGGCCGACTTAATTACATTCACGAATGATTTAAATTCTCAATTTTTCCCCCACTTTAAATAAGACCGAATTCATTAGGAATAGTTCCGTATACGCAGACACATTCACTTCTTCAGTCGTTTCGGTAGGAATTTGCATTACCTACCGATTTGAATTTAGTTTTTGTCCAGTACCGGATCACCTTTCACTTTTCCCATCAAATAAGATTTACTCTCCTCTCCCTTTCTTGATTCCAAGAAGTAACCTCATTGTCCATCGACCATTTCCCTTCAGATCTTCCATCACTCACTCTTCCGCACCGGGAGGATAATCCTCTTTTAATCCTCCCAATTCCATTTATCATCAATCTGCTTTCAGCATTCTGCCTCATCTTTTTTCCGTAATCCTCCTCCTCCAGATGATAACCACTTCAGAATTCCTCCTCTTCCTTCATTTTCGCCCTCCGAGGCTTTCCTATCTGCTTTTTCGATCGCGTCTTCGCCTATTCTCCTCTCCGCGCTCCTTCAACTCCCATTCCTTTATCCACTTTTCTCGTAACTCAAGGCGTCGTTTTTCCTGTAACTCTTAGCAAACCCTTCCCCTCTGAAACAGTTTTCTCAAGATTCGCTCTCCACCTTAGAATCTATTTCCTTCTTCTTATTTCTCCCAGCATCCCTTGGGTCCTCGTCCATTCCCGGCCTCCAATGGCATTTCTCTATTTTTTTGCATCCAGAAGTAGGGTAAGATGTTTCGTTTGAGTCAGAAATGGCATCTGCTCCAAATCGTACTTTGTAAAAATTTTGTTGCGTTTTTCTAGTTCGGACTCCATCGAAAAGAAATCGCAAAGGAAAAAGTCGTTTTGGTGAAGACCGCTATTTTCTGGCACTTAGATAAATCATCGTTTAAAAATTTTATAAATCGTCGCACATGCTTTAGTTGTTGCCATTTATCCTCTTTCTTCATATCGGCAAGTGGTTTTTCTAAAGTGATACGGTCCCTTTTTTAAACGAAACAGGAAAAATATTCTATAAATCCTATCCTAGGAAAATATCCTAGATTTCATTGCAAAAATGTTGTGATTTAAGATTCCGTATTACTCTCATAAATTACTTTTAATCGATCACACTCAAGGTTTCTCGTTTAAAAATACTTCGCTGGATTCTACAGTAATTATTTCAACACTATGATGCTTTCTTTAGCTACATGTACAAGTGATTTGTGGCTCATTTTATGGGCTTCACTTATTGACGTACCTGAAATGCTTTTGAAGTATTTGATATATCGACAGTCGAGGATTAAGTGATGAGTCTCAACCATATTCAGTAAGCTTAACTATGGTTAATAGATCAAGATCCAAAATTTATTCCATTCTTTGTTTGTAAAAATCTTAATGTAAAAAATATGTTAAGGTGTTTAATGGTATTTTTCCTTGCTACCAGAGGTATACATTAAAGAAAGTGCTCCATTTTTAGAACACGTACACAATTCTTCATCCCTCTAAAACTTGCTGCGAACCTACATCTATATTCGAGTATTTTTTGATATTGTTTGGAATGAAGATTGAAAGAAAGATATTTGCATTGCCTTTACCTTGAAAACCTGCGATTGTCTCGCATTTCCCTTTTCAAAGGAAACAGCGGTGACGAGCGGCGGATTCGTTTCCACGGCTTGTAGACCACGCTATTAATCGCTGTAATGGCGGTCGCTCCACGCTTTATACGTGATGAATTTTCTAGACAGACGTTTCCCCCCAAAACGAAATTCCGATTCGAACTCGTCTTTGCGCATGAATAATTCCTCCTCAAATAGCGCTCGATTTCGGTTTCGAATCTTTTTGAGATTAACGCGTGGGATGTGAGGAAAACGTGTTCGAATGTAAACTGAAGAATCCTCGTTTTGCCCCGTCGAGCTGATAATGGTTCATTTATATGCGTGTGTTTGCGTTTCCTGCAGGCGATCGCTGGTTACACTCACATTGGATGCAGACGAAGAGGAAGTATATGGTGGCGCAAATTGCCAACGTGAAAGATGTATGACTGTATTTTGATTTGTTTCGAGGAGCGATTTGTTAAACAAACCGATGCCCGATGACGCACGATTACTCTCACGAATTCGTTACGTGGAACAGGTGTATACAGCTCGGGCCTTAATTCTGGAGTGACCAACCGTAGTCAGCCGTTGTTTTCGAGCGCATTGTTAAACAGGTTGGTGTGCAGACGAAGTGATTAGATCGCTTAGTTAACTGCTAAATACTTGTCCAGAGAGCACAGACGCAGTAAGAGAAAAATTAAGAACCATTGTTATCTGCATCTCAATGTAATTAAACAAAATGTGTCGTTTGAATGTACTAATTTTGGCTTGTAATGTGAAAAATATTTACTCAGTTTACTTAAATATATAGTCAATGTAATACTAAGGGTATAGTATGTATTACTATTTTCTCTTTTGTATTGTTTATATTTCTAAATTAAGTTCTTATTATGTGATTAAACTGACACCAGACTTATGCCTAATGAATTTAGTAAATAAATATGTATGATTAAATTAGAAATAATCTAGAAGCCATTAGGGAATCTTCTTAATTCATTTAATACCAGAATACTTATTTTTGTAGATGATGTTATATAGCGCATAAAGTTTTAATTAATTTTAATTTTCTTCTCTGTCCTATAAAGGTATTGACTACAAATAACTAATTTTGTAACTAAGCAGTCCTTCTACGTACATCTACGTTTGAAACTAGCATCTATTTTCCTGGTTTCTAACACTATCAGATCGAGTTATGTAACAGGACGCGTAGTTTCCGCAACCTCTTCCAAGAACGTATTTACTATCTCTGAATTTACTGAGAAAATTAAGCTTTAGTTTAATTCGTCCTTCTTCGAATTTACATACTTCTTTATTAGGAAACTTGCACAAAATGGGATGCATGTGGCGTAAATGCATAGGATGCTATTGCAATAAATTGTTTTTCTATCCTATTATGCATATTTCTTCGATGTTTTTATCGATATCGAATTAAAAGCTTTCTATTTGCAAGCTTGTCTCCATTCTTTCGTGGTATATTTTATTTTTCGGAAGGAAATAATTGAAATTCTCGATTCATCCCGTTCATCATTACGGTCGGAGAAACTGATTTCTCCCTGCATTGATTTCGTAACCAAATTACTCTTTCGTCTCTCTTTTCGAAGGGAATTAGGAAAAAGAATCCTCGATCTTAGCTCCCGCATCTTTTCGCTTTCTACTGCTCCCTTTCCATCATTTAGGAAGGAAAACAGACTTCGTACCGTGGATAGAGTTCCATCTCTGAGCGCATAAAATTATCCCTCAGGCAGTGAAACAAGGAGCAGTAGATGAAGGTAAAGGACCACACTCTCCTGTTTACTGTTTTCGTCCAAATTCAAATTCGTTTTCATGAAAATGAATCTCTCTGTCGTGGAGCAACAGATGCTAGACTCGTTACAGAAAGTGAAGGTACTATTCTCAGGGTAATAACATTTTCAAGAGCGATCTACGAAAATGTACCCAAAAGAACTTAATATTCAGCGAATCGTTTTCGAAAGGAGTATGTGACTGCTGGAGTACTATTAATTAGATGCTCAATGTATTAAGGGTTTTTTTCTAAATTAAATTGGGGAATGGGCACGAATGTGATGATTAAGGCTTACGAGAAAAACATCAAGCATCTATCATTATCTTAGGATTTATCATTACTTTTTCATTAATCATTATCTCATGATTATTCATCATTATCTTATGATTTATCATTACCTATATTTATTTACGAAACTGGATTCTTTGCATGTTTTTTTTTGCGATGAGGATAGAAGCTGGAAATGTTCCATTTGTGGAACTGATAGGCTCATCTGATAAATCAATACTCATGTGGGTTTCCGTAAGAGTTATTAGAAAATATTTCGGAAAAGGGAGTAGAGTGAAGCGAGAGTTCTGCTTCCATTTATGGAGGTGTTTGTTTTCATATACAAAATTATTTCTGAATCTCATGGTCTTTATATTGCTTTATTTAGTAGTATTACTTCTAAATGTTTTCTGGTTTCAAATAATGTTGAATCAATCAATATTTTGGAAAATTTTCATTATTTAATATTTCACGTTAGACTCGTTTTTTACTATCCTTGAGCTGAAGTTCCATTTGAATCAGCGTTGTGAGTAAAATGATTAAGTGAGGTGAGGTAAAACCATTTGGAATGTTTTCCGCTGTATCCGTTGAGGCGAAACGAAGATGAAGTTAGGATAAGAAAGAGAATATATTACGTAATTTAAATCTGAGATAAAGGATTTTTTTTCGGTATATCGCTCTTTCTTATTATGACTTAAGTATAAAAAGGGTATACATATCAGTTACACTTTTTTCGAAGCGAAAAGCGAAGCCCTTCAATAATAAAGAGCTCATTAAGCTCCTTATCAACCCATTAATTTAGGAATACCTCTGCGAAGGAAAGGGAAAGTACGATATCCATCCCATCCGTCTTCAGTGTTTTGCTTTGGTTCAGTTTGGAATGCAATGGAGCGGAAAGAGTAGGCGGGCCTAGCGCCGAAAGGAGAGTCCTACCCTCCCAGCCGCTCCCACTTATTCCAATGGAAATGTAATTGTTTTATCCGCGAATAAGTACCGGGGAGGGAACGGGAAACGGGAGTTTCTTTCATTCCGAGAGGCGTATCGTAGGAAGGAAAATGATGGAAGGAAAAAAGGGGCGATTTCTACAGACGCCTTCGCATTCTTTCCATTTCCCTATTCCTTTCCCACATTGCTTCCGGTCGATGGTAGGGGATTTGGAGAAGAGAGAAATTTTCGGCAAACTGCCGAAGAAGTATCTCCGATGAATTCTGTCGTTTTTCCAAACTCCTCCCGCTATTGAGCTATCTTGGCACATTGTAAAAGTCTCACTTAAACTCCCGTAGAACATTTCACTTTTTGGTTCATCGGTTCTTCATTGGGCGAACTTCAATTTCCCATAGTGTAGGGGATTGAATGTTTGTACATAGTAACGTTTGGACTAAATAGGGAAGATTTTGTCTTTATAATATTATTCCATATTTTAAGAAGTCTTATTGCCAGAGAGTTCCTCAGAATGACTCGGTAAGCAGCGGTAAGAAGCGAGGTTGTTGAAACGATCAATCAGTTATATATTTTCCTGGAAAACCTTCATGTAAATTATATGTACGTATCTTAATTTTTAAAAGAGGATTTATTTTGAAAACTCAAAAGAAGACTTAAATCGTTGATGATTTGTTTGTCGAGTTTGACTAGAATATGCATAATAGACTAGGTACACAAACATCGTTTGACATCACAACCGCGATGCCATACAAACACAAATAAGTAATCATATATTTTGTGATAGAACGTTTCATATTCGTGGTCAAGTCACGAATTGTGGGTGTAGACATTTCATTGTAGTTGAAGAAAGAAGAGAAAGACTGTCGATTTTCCACAGTAT